>VXBZ01010482.1:910977-942379 GCA_013399135.1 Heliornis fulica | reverse complement strand
CCCAGGTCCCTCTCACCTGCACTGCTCTCCAACAGGCCAGTCCCCAACCTATACCGGTCCCTGGGGTTGTTCCTCCCCAGATGCAATGCCCTAGGCCTCACCAGAGCTTAGGACAATGGGACAATCCCTTCCCTACTCCTGCTGGTCACACTATTCCTGATACAGCCCAGGATGCCGTGGGCCCTGCTGGCCAACGGCCGATCAATAAATGGCACGTGGGAGCGTGCTCCGACCCCCGCGTCCCGGGAGGGCAGATCGCGGCCGCGACTGAGAGCGGGACAGTCACCTCCCACCTCCCCAGCCAGGACGAGAGACCCTCCGCTGCCAGGAGCGTGCGCAGGGCATTCTGGGAGCGCGGCCGCCTGTGGGTCCTTCGGCGCCGCGGCTGTCCGCTGCCAGCCTGATCCGCCGCGTACCGGCGATTATCTCTCCCCGCCGCGCATCTCCTCGGAGGAGAGACCGAGGCAGCGCTCGGTGAACCGCTGGCGGGGGCGACATCGTTTTTCCCCTCCGCCTCGGCAGCGCCGTCCCCTCAGGGTAGGGATAGTCGTCCGGAGCGATGCCTGAGCACAAGTGGGTGGGGTCCTGCGGCCGGCGTCACGTGAGGGCGCCGGCCGGCGGCGCAGAGACGCGGCGGTGACAGCGGCGGAGGCAGCCGGCAGGGTCCGCCGCCGCCATGGGCAGTGAGTGCGGGCGGGGAGCGGGCCTGGGGGCGCCGCCTGCCTGAGCGTGGCCGGGCTGAGGCGGCGGCGGTGGCGGTGGGGGTGGGACATCCCTCTTGCGAGCGGGCTCCCTGGGCGGAGGGCGGGACGAGCCGTCGCTTGGCACCGCTTGGTGCGGGGTTATCTTCTACTCCACCCCCTCCCTCAGGCCTTACTACTTTGACATAGGCACCTTCTGTGGTGCATCCTCTGTGAGCTCTCTGGGGCTTGAACTAAATAGGCTGGACCTTCCTCGCAGCACAGCGTCAAAGTAAACGTGGTGTTTGGACCCGGGGGCCGCTTAACTTGGCTCGTAGTGTAACAAATCCGTTCTCTTCGAGAAGGTGCTGCTGAGTGTTTCCTGGTGCTGTGCAGGTGTGCTGGGGTGGGGGTAGCATGCAAGCTTTGGAGGACAAGACCCCCACCGAACGCTTGTGCTTTGATTTTATTTTTCTCAGAGCAAGAGCTGCAACCGTTGAGCTTTTCTGTGTCTTTAAAGGAGAAACTGTGGAGAGAGAGATGCATCAAAAGTTAACGTCCTCCCCCCCAAAGTTCTGATCAGAATAACTGTTGCAGTGATTTAAATTAAGATTCTTGACATCTTTTAGATGTTAAGATTTTTCTCTGTTAAATACTTGTGTAAAACACAAGATGGCATTCACTGTGTGGATACCTTTGATGTTGGCATCCTTTGTTTCTGCAAAAAAGTAGTACAGGCTGATACTAGGTCATTTATTTTTAGATCAAATACAATTTAGTTCAAATTTGGCGATACATACAGTACTTCTCATCTAAAATTATTCCAGTTGTGGAAAACAGAATGGGCCAAATATGTGAACAAGAACTGTGCTAATCAGTTTTACCCTGTTTTCAGCTGTTTTCAGACACTGGTTTGGAGTGTGTGTTGACGAAATAATTCACTTATAAAATCTTACGCTTCATTTTTTTCCCCTCTAGAAGTTAAATTATATAAATATTGTATGAAATTTTATAATTGATAAAGGTTCATTAATATATTTTTCTCTCTTATGTGCTTTTGTTTTTCTGGTACAGTAAAATTTTTAGAAGTTATTAAGCCATTCTGTGCAGTGTTACCTGAAATCCAGAAACCGGAGAGGAAAGTGAGTGCTACATTATGTTCTTGCTTTTACTGCCTCAGAGATAAGAGAACTTTGTGATATTCAAGTCTGCACTCTAATATAAATACAGAGAGTGGGCCATAAAGTAGGAAGTATTCTTTGGAGAAGGGGGAATCCTTGTTAAGTTAAAAGATTACTGTGATGATAAATTTTTCTGATAAGTTGTTCCACTCAGTAATTATGATAACTGTTTTTTATTTAGTAAGTCCCGTCTTTAGATGAAAGTTTATTTAGTTTCAGCTACATATGAATTGATCTATTTTAATACAGAGTTTCCAAGCACTTTTTTTTCCCTATGGGAACTACTGTTGGCTTTGATTACTGGCTGTAACTCTGGGCTTGCACTAGAATTCAGGAACCGTAAATTCAGTTCTTCCTTTCCTACAAAATATTTTCAACTCCCATAGCTGTGATTCACCTTGATGAAACAGGAAAGTGATCTGTGATACAGTTGAGGTAATTTATCCCTGTTTGCCTGCTGGATGTGGCACTTTTCTTTCTTCTGAAATCAGTAACCTAAGTTTATTTACAGCTGATCTCTCTATTCTCCTAGCCCTAGAAACTCCTCCAGCTTCTTAGCACATTTTCTAGATTAAAATCAGTTAATTTCTAAAGATGAGAGAGACCAGTCTTTAAAAATACCCAGGCAACCACCTTTTCCCTTTTTTACTTTGAAAACACAAACAAGTATATATCATCTAGGTAACAAAGGTTCAAATTAGGTTAACAAATTTACCTAATATTCATTGTCATAACTGGCATGAACGTTTCTTAGAAGCTAAATGTAGATTTTTATATTCTTCAGAGGAATAGCTGGGAACATGACACCATCTGAGAGAATCATCTTTTGTTGGTGAGAGATTCCCAAATGTTAGGACTGGATGCAGAGATGGTTGTGCCAGTAACCATAGCTGAGCCTACTGGATTGAATGGAGAAGATATAGTAAAATTTGCTAATTAGAATTGATTTTTAAAAACATTGGGATTTATCCCCTGGCTCCCTGTTCCATCTCTCTTGTTGCTTTCCAGCATCTTTCTCTCTTGGAACAGGTTTCCAGACAAATTATTTAAGTCAGACAAAGGCATCTTCAGAGCAGAACTCTCCAGAGCCAGACCTGTGCTAAGATCTGGGTGCACCAGATGTGGGTGGAAGGTACCCATCTTTGTTTCCGTAGCAGTGAACCTCAGTGCAGTCTTCTGGTGCTGAATTATGGTGTATCTGTGATGAGTTGGTTACATCCATACCATTTTTGTCTAGTGAATGGGGTGGGAAGAGGAAGCTTAAGACAAATCTGGAGATGCTGATATTTCTGTGAAGCTAATGAACAGCTGCGTTTTTCTTTCTTTTTTCCTCCTCCCTTTCTATTTGCCAGAGAGGAAGAGGGGTTTGATCTGTCCATGTCCTCCATCAGCAGATGAAGGGTGCCCAGAGACGTGCCAAGATTCCTGCCCTCTCTTTTTGGGTCACTTTGCCTTTATAACTATCTAGGTCACTGTCTAGGCAGTGACTGCCAGTTGCCAGCTTTGTACAAATTTGAAGTGAAAATATAATTGGGAACATCGTTCCTAGACCAAAGAGCCCTTCAACCATTTTAAGTTCCTTGCTTGTTTATAGAATATCAAGTGACTTTAGTTATTCTATATAGCAGTAATTGTTATTTATTGTTTTCTTACAAGCTGTCACTGGCAGACATTGTTAGCAATGGGTGTAGTAGGTTGGTGAAGACCAGGACAAGAAATGAACAAAATAGAAAGTCTGTTTTCTCTGGACTTGTATTGATTGTTAACAGAAGAGGCAGTTGTGATTCAGCTGTGCTCTCACTGAATCATGTTGCCATTATTGTTGATGAGCAAAGTGGGCTTTTTCTGTCCCTAGGAAGTGTTGTCCTTGTGTTTTGGCCAACTGGATTAACAGAAGCAATTGCTACTTTTTGTAGTTGGTGGTATCAGTTCATTCTTCCTTTGTATGCACTGATTTTTCCAAGTAGAACACACTCTTCAGAACACCAAGGTGGTGACGCTTAAGTCCCTTCGTTTTCATAATTTTTAAGAAAAATGTCAAAGGAGTAAAATCTCCAATTGAATCTGATCAGATGATGAAATGTACTGTCTCTGTGCTTGTTATCATTTGTGGCTGGAATATTTTGGTACCAGTCTGTATTTTGCTGTTCCTGGCATATGGATTTGGATGCCTACTTCTTCTTTTTGTTCTTTGTGACTCATAGACACTTTTTTCCTTGTGAATAACTGATTTGGGTGACACTGAATTTCTCTAATGCTTATATTTGCTACAGTTACAGAGAGCACCAGAGCAATTTTAGAGCTTGACTGATACCTCAGAAGCTGAGGTTAACTGTTGGGCAGCAGATAATTTGGTTAAGCACTTCTCTTTTTAGAAGTCCATACTTATAATCTGAATTGTAGAATTCAAAGAGCACTTGGTAAAGTGGGTCAGCCCTGCATAAAGTCTAACACAAGATGCTTTTTGGATTTATGTGCTGCTGTCACTGTTTTTCTTTTTGTAACCTTATGCTGGAAGTATGTTTAGCATCTGTCTTCTTCTGAAAGAGTGAGGCAGTATTAATAAATAAATTGCTGGAATTGTTTTGCTTCTGAGTGAGATACAGACTACTTCTGGGTTTTCTTTTGCTTGAGAAGCTGTGCTGCTTCATCAGTTTGTAGTTTGTAATTTGTGGGTGTTGGGTACCTATAAAACCAGGCACTAATCCTTTTTCTTGTTACTTCTCCACAGGCAGATTCAGTGATTGGAGACAGAGAGCTAGTATTTCTGCTGTATCTCTCTTACATGTTAGTTCATGTCACGTTTTAGTAGCTGCTGTACTCTTGCCTACAGTGAACACACTTATGTTTATGGTCCATGGAGGAGAGGTGGGAACTTGAACATAACACTGCATCTTAGCTCTCTCTGGTCTCTTCAAGTGCATTCCTTCCTATCTCATGCTTTGAGTAATCCTCTGGTTCAAGCCTAAATCTTGTGATTCTTGTCTTCTTGCACCTTGCACTAGTTACAGTTACCTCAGATTTTGTGACCCTGAGATTCTCTCCAGTGCATTAGTAACTAACAACCATTAATCTGAAATACTTAAAAAGTAATATGTAATCTATGTAGAAAGAAATATTTTACAGGAAAAAAAGAATCCTTAAAAATTATTTTGTGGTATGCATCCATGAACTTAGTGGTGAATATAAGCTCTAACACGTTTTGAAGAACTTCTAAATATTTTGAGTTGCTATCCAAACTCTTGATGGTTCTGCTTTTTGTCACTTGTCTTCACAGCAGTTAAATCTTTTTAAAAACTCTGTAGTGCATCAATTTCATTACTTCCAGCCTTACAGAACAGTGTCTCCAGTCTGTTGAAGCCTAGAGCACTACTCACTGAAGATAAGGTTTCTTTGCATTAACCTTTCCTGTTTGTTCTGGTATGTCCATGGTTTTAGCCATGCTATTGTTTCTCTGTACATACCCACTGTATTATATTGCTCTATTTAAAATACACTGACTGAATGTCAGCCATGGATTCTGACAGATCCCATAGAAGTTTTCTTAAGCCTGTGACTGTCTCTCTTTAAAATCTGAAATCACATTAAGAAATAAATTCTGCTAAGAAACGATGCTTTCTGATTCCCCATCTTTGTGTTTAATTCTGAATGATACAGCACTTAGTACTAACGTAGCAGACACATTGATCTCTGCACTCTGTTCTGCAGATCCAGTTCAGAGAGAAGGTACTGTGGACAGCTATCACACTCTTCATTTTCTTAGTATGCTGCCAGGTGGGTATCGATGGTTTCTGATGGTTTCTGAGAACATATGTGTTCTGTATGTATAAAAGAGAATGCTAAAAGTCAGAGAAGTTCTTGTTTCATGTTGACTTACTGGTTTCACTTATCTGTTCTTCTGGTTAAGTGTTTAAAGTTCAGATAAAGAAACCATATTCTCTCAGATGGTCTTTATCGCTGATTGTATGTGTTTTCAGATACTGATGCTCTCTATTTAGGCTAAAATACATAATGTTTTTTCATATTTACTGCAAAGACTGGCTGCAAAGTAAACAGCTGAGACAGTTACTGAGTGGTATAAACAAACTGAGTGATTTTACCCATTCTTTACCTTCTTCATGACTAAATCTACGTCTTCACGGTGACGTTTGAAAGCGATAAAATGACTGGTTTTACCTGATGCCTCTTTAAAAAGCTGTTGGATTGCAAAGACTGTAGGAAAACGTTTTCCTTGGGTGTTTAAAGTCCCATTTAGAACTTATTTTTTGTGAATATACTGACAAAGATCTTAGCTAAAACCCCTCCAAAATACAGGTTTTTGTAGACACTATGTGATCTTTATTACTCAGCGGTGCAAGAATTCTTAGAACTGTTACAAGGGTTGTAAACAGCATTGTTTTTTAAAACAATACTTAGATATTGTAGAAAATGAGACTGCATAGTGATAGATATTTTGTAGAACTTTCAGACCTCTTAGAACATCTACAATGATGCATGCATCTCCAGAATCAGTCTTTTTAGGTTGCATTTATTAACTTGAACTTACCTATTACAGTCAGATTCTGGAGCAGCAGTTAAGAATTTTTGTTTATAATAATGGACTGCTGAAAGGCTAAAACCCAGCTCTTACACCTACGGGTTTTTGTGGGGAGGAGGCAGCAGGATGGAGCTAACAGAACACGTAGTTTCTCTGTGTTTCCTAGCTGCTGGATATATGCATAATTAAAATTTTGTAACTGTACAAAACATTGTAGTAGTTAAATAGAAAATAAGATGGTTCAGGGCAGAGTTTTCAGGAATTAGTCTAGAAGATGGTCTGATTTCCTAAGATGGTTTTGTGATTAAGAAGAGTTTTTTACAGAGCTCAAAATGCCTCAGTATTGACATACAGAATAATATGTTATGAAAAATAGGAGTTTTTTGTAAAAACTTTGACAGTTCTGTATGGGATATCTTAAAACATGTTTCCAGGTGTAGAAGTGGAATATTTCAACTTGCTGGAGGAAGATACTGACATTGTATCCTGTATTTTGTACTGACAATAAATTATTTTAGACTATGAAAAACCCCAGGAGCCCCCTGCTTTCATCTTTCTTCTCAAAGATGTTTTACTACATTTTTCTCCTTATTTTAACTCAAAATTGCTGCCAAAATTTAGATGAAATAAGGAATATTATGTTATGTTTCCTCCATTCTGTTAATAATTTATGGTGGCTAACCTGGTTTTTATGGGATTTTTTTTTTCTTTTGGGGCGTTGCAGTACCCCGTAACCACATGACAGGCATTTATATCTTCAGCTTCAGTACTCAGGTTTTTGTGTGCTGACTTTTTTGGGGGTTTCTGCTTTTTTTTTTTCTTGTAGAAGGGTCTTACTTAAGTCCCCAATTGGAGGGTTATTATAAATAGTATCAGTGTCTTAGGATTAATTAAAAAATAGCCAACAAACTTGGAATAAACACAGTTAAACAGTGTAGCTGTTGAGCTGTTACACATCAAGATACTTGGATTAGTGCATGCTTGCTCTGTGTATCTGTCTAACACTGCTGTGTGCTTTGACAGATCCCTTTATTTGGAATCATGTCATCAGATTCTGCAGATCCATTCTATTGGATGCGAGTTATTCTTGCATCAAACAGAGGTTAGTAGATATTTCTTTTCTCTGTTCTGTGTTGGTGTGAACAGACCAGGAAGAATACAGTTGGATGTTAAATTTCATGTAACCCAGATATCATGCTGAAAGTCTTTGTCAAGGTCTTAACATAGATGTAATTAAACTTGGCTGATGCTTGAGGAGTACTTCATCTTAGGAATGGGGTTTCCTTTGATGTGCAGGTGAGATTAAACTCGATTCTCATGTTTTGGTATGATTCTGTTTTGAATTGTACAGCAATTTCTTTCAGAGTACTATACAGGGCAGGGAATCTTCTGCCCCACCACTTAATGATGTGCAGTATGAGAACATTCACTAGAAATACCTTATGTGTGCTAGTCAAAATATTTTGGCAACATTGTAGGTGGGAAAGCTGAGAGCAGAGATGGTGAGAGGATTGTAGTTTACCAAAGCCAAACTAACTTCCTTTAGAACAGACAAGGGGATCCTGACCAAATGTATAAGAAGACTTAAACTAATGCTAAAACTGAAGATGTGTGCTGTGACCTGCATGACTTCAAGTGAGGGTACTGACCACAGCTCTGTTTTGGAAAAGGGACTAGAAGTAAGAAAATTGGTGGAATCCTCTAATGTGAACGTTCCGATTACTCAGGCATGGCAAATATTGTCATGCAGGCAAAGATTATAAATGAGGTAAATAAGTAACCTGTTTTCAAACTCTCCTGCAGAATTTGCATATAAAATTCTGTGTCTCGCTTGCACCATAGAATACTAAATATGCTATCCAGTACCTAGACAGGATGGTAACAGTAGCCAAGACAGGCAGACTGTGATGGCAACCAAAAGTAATTTTCACCTAGTTCAACTGACTAGATTTAATGTCATTGGAGGATGTGTGGTAAAGGCTGAAGTTTTTAACATCTTACCTTTCTTGCTGTTGGAGAAATGGATTTTCATGAGAGATGACATAACATGGTACTGAATAGCATGTAGAGCCTAGCATGCAAGTATAAAAGAGCCATGTTATTTAAGAAAAAAAAAGGTAAAAATAATTGTGCAATAATGCTTAAAAATTTTAAAAATTAGAACTGAAATTAGGAGTATGGTAGTTAGGCAGAATAAAATTAAGACTCCAGTCAATAGGGAGATGCTCAAAACTACTTTCTTAAATTCAAATTGCTTATTAAAGACTCTTCAGGATATTAAGCTGTTGTGAGATAAGAGGGAAGACCTAATGGCTTACAAACTGGTTGAAAAGATCAGGAGAAATGTTTGATCAAGTCTATAAGGTGCCACAAATCAAATATTGCATGCAGTTCTATTGTGACATGTATTGGTTTTTTAAGCTTTCAGAATCTTCAGATAGGAAAAAAAAATGCTGACACTACCTGAAGGACAAGTTAAATTTCAAAAAGTAATTTTTTTATAATGCTGTTGCTCAGAAAAGATGACGTGGAGGAATGTTTCTGTATTGAGATGGGAGGTTATATTGTACAGGCAATCTGAAGTGGTTGGGAGGGAAAACCAGGCAGGTTTTCTGCAAGATACCTCTGTGTGCTGCAGCAGTAGTGTTATGGATTTACATCACCCTGTTTGAGATGTATACGGTTGGAATTTGGTACCGTGGTGACACTTCAGTGGTAGGTGAGTTGGTAGAGCATCTAATGATGGATGTTTGTTTTGTTAGGCCAAGTCATAAACCTCTGTGCTGGTAACGAGAGTCAGTGATTCTGAGAGTGGAGTTACTTGTTGTTGTGGATCTGCAGCATCTTTCCTGTGGTCTTTAGAATGAAACTTCTGGAAAATGTGACAGTGGAAGCACTGACAGAGTTGAGGACAAGATGCTTTCCAGTGTCAGGTTCCTTGATCTGGTATGCCAGAAGAGCTGAGCTTCAGTGTGTGTTAACCTTCAGCACGGTTTCACAAAATTATTTGAAGTTAAAAGCTACATATGTTTCTCATGCTGCCTTTAAAACCACAGATTCTATCTCAGCAGCCTTCTTTTCTGAGGAGATAAGAGTCTTTGGTTTGATCCTACCTGTACTGGAATATACATGGTTTGAAGCACTGTGAAATATGTTCTTCATGGGTCAGAAACCTTTCAACAGACCTACTGTGCTCAGAGTATAATTCTTTAGGAGAGATGATTGAATGGCAGTTGTATTAATTTTTCTTGTTGTTTAGGTACTTTGATGGAATTGGGTATCTCACCCATTGTGACATCTGGTTTGATCATGCAGCTGCTAGCTGGAGCGAAGATCATTGAAGTTGGTGACACTCCAAAAGACAGAGCCTTGTTCAATGGAGCTCAGAAATGTAAGTGCTGTTCCAATTAAAATTCATAAGCATAGTTTTATTCTTGGGAAAGCAGCCTGCCTAAGTGATACTAGATGTGAGATTTCTTTGGTAGGTGATCTCAGCAGATATCTTTAAAGGATTTGCTTTCTCTCTTGTTTTAGTATTTGGGATGATTATTACCATTGGGCAAGCCATTGTGTATGTTATGACTGGAATGTATGGAGATCCTGCTGAAATGGGTGCTGGAATTTGTCTTCTTATTATAATTCAGGTTTGTAATGAGCTACTTTGTATGTAACACAGAGTGGTTAAATACAGTGTAGGAAAGAAAAGTCTCTTATGTCTGGTTGCCATTTATTTAGTTAGATTTAATGCTCTAAACCATCATCCTTTTTATTTTTCTGTCTATACTTTGAGAAATTCTAAATATTCCATAACACAGGAGAAAGTTGAGGTAGTTAATATAAAAAAAATAGAAGTGTTTGATTAAAAATACAGGAATTAATAGACTTTGAAAGCAGTAGCTGCTGTTCAGTGCCACAGAGGACTTCTCACTAAACAGTACAGGTGCAGCTCTGGGACGTTATCCTGTACAGCAAAGCAGTAGATGCATTAACTTAAACCACTTTTTTTCCTGAGAAGAGTGCACACAGAGTAATCTGTTTTCTAGTGTCAGTGTTGAAATGTCAACAGAAATCACTGCCAGGTGAGAGTCACAGGCGTTTGTACGTCAGGGGGCAGCAGTACCGCGGGAATGAGTTAGATGAAAAACTTCATGATCGCTCGATGTGAACTGGGGAGTTAATACATAAATCTTGCCTTGATTTATTCTTTTTTTCTTTTTTTTTTTTTCTGCTCAGTTTTGTTTCTTTCCCCACAGCTCTTTGTTGCTGGTTTGATTGTGTTGCTGTTAGATGAGTTGCTACAGAAAGGTTATGGCTTGGGGTCTGGTATTTCCCTCTTCATTGCTACCAATATCTGTGAAACCATTGTCTGGAAGGCTTTTAGTCCCACTACCATCAATACTGGCAGAGGTACGTGTGCGGTTACGGTTAGTTACAACGTGTCCCACTGGCTGTGTACTACACTTAAACTGTCAGATGCTTGTCAGATTGATACAGAGAGAAATGTTTTAATATGTGATGATGTTACCTCTTCTCCCTGGTAACAGAAGTTAGGACAACGGGGAATGGCTTGAAGCTGTGGCAGGGCAGGTTTAGGCTAGACATTAGGAAACACTTCTTCACCGAGAGGGTTGTCAGGCTCTGGAATGGGCTGCCCAGGGAGGTAGTGGAGTCCTCATCCCTGGAGGTATTTAAAAGATGGATAGATGAGGTGCTTAAGGACATGGTTTAGTGGTGGGATGGCAGTGCTAGGTTAACAGTTGGACTCAATGATCTTAAAGGTCTTTTCCAGCCGAGGTGATTCTATGATTTAGGACAAGAGGAAATGGCGTCAAGTTACACCAGGGGAGGTTTCAGTGCATACGTTTGAAATCCTGAGCCATGTCTTCACTTGGCTTTCATTTTCACCTGACATAGGTCTGGCTGTTGCATTTTATTACTACTTGCCAAAAATGGGTTTTCACCTCACTTATTATTTCCTCCTTCCCATCATCCTCATGCCTCTGGAGAAGAAAGGAAAAGAGCACTCTTTTGTGTGTGTAACTTTTTGTATTTTTTTTTTATAACAGGAATAATGTTTTTGTAGATTATTCCAGTGTATAAGTTAGTCCAGAATCCTGTATTGCAATACATGTGTTGTTTTGTCCGATGGTGATATATTTGTAGGATTGTCCTATTGTATCTGATTTTACGTGCTTCACTTTTAAAATTTCCAAAAGAGAGATAGTATTTTTTAATGTGTGGGTTTTTGTGTTTTTTTTTTAAACTTAGAGTTTAAAATGCATTCTGCTTATTTCTTCATGCAGGAACAGAGTTTGAGGGTGCTGTGATTGCATTGTTTCATCTTCTGGCTACACGAACTGACAAAGTCCGGGCTTTGCGGGAGGCTTTTTACCGACAGAATCTGCCCAACCTCATGAATCTGATTGCTACAGTATTTGTATTTGCTGTAGTCATATACTTTCAGGTAAAATGAGAAGTTCATCATAGTAGGTATGCAGCAGGGTAGCTAGAAGTGCATGGAGCCCAGACACTGCTCTCATTGGGAGAAAATGTGAAAGTTAAACTAAAATAACTGAAGCTTCTTGACTTGGAGTAAGAACTCTCTTTATTTGAGTATTGTTATTTGAGTAACATACCTCTGTCACACTCCAGCTGCTAAATTATAGCCAGGTATACTTGTACTTGGGCAGTGATGTAATCCCACATTCCATTAAATGCTGTACACACTGTGAGAGTGTTTTTACTAAAAATGGATTCTGGAATTTTTATCACACAAAAATTATATTTTGTATTCATAATTGACTTAAGGAATACCTTAAGTCAATTTCTTGCCAGCACCCTGAAGGGTGCTGGCAAGAAAAATGACTTCTCTGGTCTGCAAATCCATGTCTGGATATCGTATCGATCATATCTATATCTGCTCAGATAAGAGCCTGCTGCAGAAAACAGGAGTCTGGGCTTGCTACTCACGACTCTGCTCTTAACTGGCTGGTGAAATTCAAAGCCATGAAAGGGCTTCATCAAACCCTATTCTATGACATGTATTTTAGACATAAATAAAGTGCAGTTTAGCAGATGAGAGAGAATGTTTGTGTGGAAAAAGAATGTAATACAACCAAGCAGGAGCACTTTTAAATCCTTAAAATTTGTAATGTAGAGCGCAGCAGAGAGCCTTTGGGTTTTACTGCCTCACACCTTGCACTCCATGTTTACCTGAACAAGAGCTCTGTAGTCAGGAGTAGTTTTTAGGCACAGTAAGAGTTCCTTCTGCCTCGGAAATAAACTTGTGCATCTGTGTTCTTTCTGCAGGGATTCCGTGTCGATTTACCGATCAAGTCTGCACGATATCGTGGACAGTACAGTAGCTATCCCATCAAGCTCTTTTATACCTCCAACATTCCCATCATTCTGCAATCTGCCTTAGTTTCCAACCTCTATGTTATTTCCCAGATGTTGTCTGTTCGTTTTAGTGGCAACTTCTTGGTGAATTTACTAGGACAGTGGGCAGTAAGTATTTGACCACTTTTTAAACAGCATAAAATTATACTACTGCATTGCAAAACTTTGGTATTTAACCAGTGGAAAACTGGAATGCTCTCTTTAACATTTGTGTATAAAAGCAGTTTTAAACACTGAAGAGGAATTCCTCTATGAATATGGGATAGAGAGGCGAGATATCTGCCTAGTAGTAGTTAATTGTCTTTGTCTTCCCCTCTTGCAGGATGTCAGTGGTGGTGGCCCGGCTCGATCTTACCCTGTTGGTGGCCTGTGCTACTACTTGTCCCCTCCAGAATCCATGGGTGCAATATTTGAGGATCCTGTCCATGTCATTGTTTATATAATATTTATGTTGGGCTCCTGTGCATTCTTCTCAAAGACTTGGATCGAGGTGTCTGGGTCATCAGCAAAAGATGTAGGTGTTCAGATAAACGTGCCAAAATGTTTCCTGATACTTCCTCCAGTTCAGAACTGACTAGCTACTAACCAGTTATTACTCTTGACTAATTATCAAGTGATTATGAACTACCACAGGAGTTTAAATAAATGTTGTATTTTGCAGGTTGCCAAACAACTCAAGGAACAGCAGATGGTGATGAGAGGCCACCGGGACACTTCAATGGTTCACGAGCTGAACAGGTATGGAAATGCCGACTTCCAGCGGTGCTGCTGTTCTGGGTGGTTAAGAATGCTGGGGAGGTGTCACCTAGAGCAGGTATTCCCAGAAAAATCTGAGATCCCTTTCCAGTGCCAGTGTCGAGATTCTTCCGGTTGATTCAGCTGTTGCCTTAATGCAAAGATGTTTATAGCAATAGTAAGGGGGAATGAGGGAATTTGGGCTGAATCTCTTCCATGTTTGTAGAGGGAAGCTACCTTGATATTTACAGGTGTTTCATTTACCATCACTGATCCAAGGAGACACTACAAAAGCGGTACTTTATGCAGTATCACAAAGCCAGCAGGTTTATACTGAAAGGGAGATTTATCCCTACGTAAACAAAAGTCAAAGAAGTTATGAGGAGGTTACATAGCATACATGCATAAAAAATTGTTATGCTTCTTATCCACAAGCTTTGCTAGTGTTAGTTACACAGCTTTCCTGCCTGTGATTGTTCTAGTTTCTCCTTTTTGCCAATGCAGAAGACAGTAAAAGCCAATGCTGAATTTATTGCTTGATATTCTAGGTGGCTGTTTGAATAGTAGATGTGTTGTTAGAATCCTTGGATGGAAAGTCACGATTACAAATGCTGTTTTTCTTGTGTGTGGTGTTGTTGGTACAGGTATATCCCTACAGCAGCTGCCTTTGGTGGTTTGTGCATCGGTGCCCTTTCGGTACTGGCTGACTTCCTAGGAGCCATTGGGTCAGGCACCGGTATCCTGCTCGCAGTCACCATTATTTATCAGTACTTTGAAATATTTGTAAAAGAACAAGCTGAAGTGGGAGGAGTAGGTGCATTATTTTTCTAGATGTCCAAATATTTCATGGTTTGTGTGAAAGGGAAAGTATTTTGACAACATGCATCATTTAGTCCGATAATGCTATTTTCTTTTTGTTTAAGTGCTACGTCTCCCATTACTGTAATGGGCGTTGAGCAATGCCTGTGTGCAGCGCTAGTACCAGCTGCCTTAAGAATAAAGTTTACATTATCTCGTTTAAGTATTATCTAGTGTTGCCTGTAATGCTGGAAACCAATTCATCTACCTTGCTGTTCAGACACTACAGTGAGATGATAAAATGTATCAGTTTGATATCGGTAAACGTTCTTGCACACAGCATGAAAATGTTAAATTTATTTCCCTGTCCTTAATAGGAAAAAACAAAAAATAAATCTGAGTTCAGATTGCCACGTGCCAGTATTCTTGACAAAATTTATTTGTAGCCTGCCTTTTACATTAATTTTTTTATACTTTTTTAACTCGCATTTCCCTGTCATTGAACTCAGCACTCCTTAATCCTCCGCGGTGTCTCCACCCAGGCACCTCTCTCTTAGCTCTAAGGGTGGACAAGCAAACACTTTACCGGAGACTGATACTCATCTCACCTGTGAACTGGTTCTGTGGTGGATTTGCTGCATCGCCGGGCCTGGAGCGTTTGGGGTTCTTGCCTTGGGGCTCCCGTGAGCAGCGCTGCGGTAGCTGCTGTCGTGCTAGCAGGTCAGCCCAGTAGTTTTGTTTAAACATGTACTTGTGAAAACTGTGCCACTGAAGTCATGTCCACTTCGCTTTTGTGAGTCTAAAGGACAATGCCCGGTTCCTAAAGCAGTGTTCATGGAGGGGAAAGGGGGGGAACGAGGAGTTCCTGCTGAAGACTTATTTATGTTGTCGCGCTTTACAGCGGCAACGTGACAACTGTAAATGTTAGACAATAAACTTATTTAATTAAGCTCTCTCCTGTGTCTTATCTGTTCAAGTATAAATCAGTTGTGGTGTTTTGATCGTTTCCGACACGCTGTGCTAATGAGGTAGGTCTGGTAGGCTGCCTTTTTTCTCTTGATCCTTTCTAGAATATAATGCTGCTCAGCAACCTTAATTAAAAAACAAATCTCAATATTCCTCCCCTTAAAATGGCTGAGCTTTTCTGCTCTGCTGTAAGCAAGGCTTTCTTCCCTTTGATTTCACTTCACGAGTTCTTCTGTTTTCTCTCATATGTAACTTGAAAGTAACTGTGTGTTGTCTGAAGTTTTCACCTTCGTTTCTGAGCTAGGATAGTCTTCCTAATTATGTATGCTCATCCACATTTATTTCAGAGACAAGACTTTGATATTAGCATAAGTTTATTATAACTCTTAGATCATAGAATCACAGAATCTCCCAAGTTGGAAGGGACCCTTCTGGATCATTGAGTCCAACTGCTGGCTCCACACAGGACCAGCCAAGTCAGAGCATGTCACTGAGTGCATCGTCCAGATGCTTCTGGAACTCAGTCAAGCTGGGTGCTGGGACCACTTCCCTGGGGAGCCTGTGCCAGTGCCGGACCACCCTCTCAGTAAAAAACCTCTTCCTAATGTTCAACCTAAACCTCCCCTGTCACAGCTTCATGCCATTCCCTCAGGTTCTATCCCTGGTCACCCCAGAGAGGAGATCGGCTCCTGCCCCTTCACTCCCTCCTCAAGAAGCCAGAGGCCACGATGAGGTCTCCCCTCAGCCTCCTCTTCTCCAGACTGAACAAACCAAGGGACTAGACCTCTCCTCATAAGACTTCCCCTCCAGACCCTTCCCTGTCCTCGCTGCCCTCCTCTGGACCCTCTCAGACAGTTTTATGTCCCTCTTGTACTGTGGTGCCCAAAACTGCACCCAGTGCTCACGGTGAGGCCGCACCAGCGCAGTGTGGAGCGGGACAATCCCCCTGGACTGAACCTTTAAGCAGTGATGGTTGTTTATGTAGTTGAAAGCAGTTGCCCATGTGCAGACACGCTGCAGGTTTCCTGAAGGAAGGGGCAGACAGGGGCCAGGGATGTGCCTTAGGAGAGAGGTTGAACTGTGAGGCTACACTATCTCAGGGTATGGAAGTAAGGCCACACCTTAACCAGTCCCCTGGCTGGGTCCTGCACCATTCTGGTTTGCACCACTGGCTGCTGTTCTCCATACTGTCATCGTCACTGTCATTGTTTTGTCAGATCAAACCAACCAGTGTTCTCTTTCCTGGACAGAAAAAAGCAACACCTTCATCTCTAGACCACTAAAGGAAGTTCCTGCAACTGCCACTGCAACCGCTGGAGGGTGCACACCGTGTGCTGTGCAGCTGGTGCTGCGCCTGCTGCGGAAAATCACCTCGAGTTGTTAAAACACTGCTCCTTGTGGGTGAGGACAAGAGGGAAGTCCTTCCTTCCACTCTTCCTGCCCAGGAGGAGTTGGAGTGACTTAAACATCTTCCTTATACTGAAACCTAAGTGCAATGATGAAGAGAGGGAGAAGTGAGCCACTCTGAAAATCAAACAGCGGTTTTATTATGATTATCCTGTCAAGGCTTGAGAGACCAAGCCGCTAGAGGGAAGGCTTGTTGTCAGTTACATAATTCCAGATAAAAATATCAGAATCATTCCTACAAATACTTTATTTTGCTCTACAAGTAAAGCAGATGACCTTTACTACAAGAAGAGTTACTCTTCCAAGCCATCTGAATTGGGTAGTTCTCAATTACATTTCTCAGCATCTCGTTTCAGAACTTCATAAAAGGAACTTGGAGCGGTTTTTCTGCTGCACGCTTCAGGGCCAGCGCGTAAGTATATACCCTGGCATCCACTGCAATGTGCTCTTCTGCTACTAGTTCTGAAAAGAATCAAAAATAAATAAAAAGATGGTGTTAAAACTTCTCCTCTACAGAAATTTAAGTCCTTTTATGCACAGCATTCCTGGTGTGAATTTTGGAGACTTACCCCTAACGCTACCACTAACTCTGTTACCTGGCCAGGTGTCTCAGAGCTCTGTAAGCTACAGTGCTCCAGGATGAGAAATGTCATGAGGAGCTCTGAGAAGAGAACCTAAAGGATTCAGAAAGCTCTTACCATCAATTCTCTGCAGTAAGTCGTTCTTTGGAAGCGAAATAACTTCCACAAATTCTAGGAGAGAAGAAAACAATTTTATGCACCTTTGATTTAGTGAACAGAAGAGGTACCTCAGCCTCCTGTTTCCTACAGCTTGGACACTGGCTTAATGCTCATCACCATCCAAAAGCTGTGAGCTTTCACCTATCACAAAAGGGCTGATTAAATGGGGGCAGGCAGTCATTAAAAAACAGGTTCAGCAGAAAGAAACTGGGAAGAGCTGGGAAAAATAGAGTAGCTGACAGCTATGGAGGATAAGAATCCTAACAGGAGACCTTCTCCCTGCCGAGAATGAAAAGATACTGTTGAAGTGGACTTCTGTCTGGCTTATACTGGTACAGTAACAGGCAGCAGATGCATCTGAAGACCAGAGTAAGTGCAAAAGCTTTGTTCTTGCTGAATTTCTGTTGCTTTAGGAGTATGTGAATTAGCTGTCTTTGGCACTTGATCTCCAGCTGTTGTGGATTCAGTACTTTGTATTTCCTGAGATCCTGGTGCTGTAGGTACAATACTTGAAGACAACTGACCCACGGGAATTGTCATGTCTAGGCCAAACCCAAATAAAACCCAGTTTTAACTGACACCTTTTAAGTCAAACGTGCCATAAGATCATACTTAACCTTACTGTCCCTGTGAGCACAGCTATGTAACGTACCTCCGTCATCTGCAGAAAGAAAACAAAAAGTAGCAAGTTGAGAGATTCTGAAATACACTTGAGTTTACAACTAAAAGGGGTTTTGATAGCTGAGTGACACTGGAGCCCCTTCCGAGGTCAAGCCACAACTAGGAAGAACATCTAGGTTCACAAATGCTGATGGCCCTCAGAAGAGATGCAGTGGTAGGGACAGTTCTTTTAAAGCTGCTGGTTTCAGAATTTTCAAATAAATGGTACAAAACTCACCAAGTTTCTGCTTGGGTCTTGTGTTCTCAGCCTCATCTCCATTAATGGTGACGCTCACGATGTGTGCCGAGCTGTTTGACAAACCCGGGTCCAAGCAGAGAGCTGCCGACAAGCACATGGGGAGGTTAATTTTTCAAGAGCAGAAGTCAGACACCTTGATGTTTTAACAACAGCTTTCAGAGAAATGTGTCTGATCAATATCAGTAGGAGAGCTTCTGCTGGGCATACACCCGTGCCCCAAGAGTTATGAACAGTTTGTTTCCACATGTTCTTTGGAGTAATGTTTGTGTAACTGGGCTCCTTTTCAGATTCCTCGTGAGTTGCTTTCAGCAGCCAGCTTTACTTCCCATGCCACAGACCCAAGATTAAACTGTACACTATAAATCCCTCAGAGACATCCTCAGCCTAATAAAGTCTAATTTTGCCATCTCCCATCTCCACCTCTCAGTCCCCAGCACACAGTCGTACCGGATCACCAGGAGCCAAGTCTCAACTGTAACGACACTTACTTGAACTCATAAGTAAGATGCCTCACCTCTCTACCTCCCCTCTCAGATTTTGTTTCTGTTCCTCTCTGTCTCAAATTTATTTTATGTAGGAAGCATTGGAATGGCAACAATCACCTTCCAGAGGATCTGGATTTACTCCAGCTATTTTTCTTCCCAGTTGGAGAACCTGAGTACTGTCACCTCCCCGCAGCTGACCTCCACTCAAGGCTGTATCATGCAGCTTTTTTTCTACCTAATTTCATGGAAGTTACATCAAGTTCAGCAATTCAGACCTTTATGCTAACATACAAAATCACAGCTTGAACAATTGGACTTTGCATAAAGGATCTTAATTAATAGCAAACTCTACCCCTGTAGACATCAAACTGTTACTTTAGTCTTGTCTGTTTACCAGAAGTTCAGTGACCCAGGACCAAAGTCTCCTTGGTACAAGCCACAGCTAATCTTTCTGCATAGACTTTTCCTTTGGCTTAGAGCATTTTCTATCCATAAGACACAGGATTAGTATTGGGTGGGAAATAGGAAAAAAAGAAAAGACCTGGAGTACATTCAACGACTTCCCCCTTGTACCCAGTTTCTTCCTCCAACTCTCGCAAAGCAGCGCTTTCTGCAGTCTCATTCTCCTCAATGAGGCCTGTGAGATAAACAAGCCAATTAAAAAGTCAGCACTTATCCACAACACCCATCCTGAGATCTGATCCAGGTTCATGGAAGAGGCAAAATGTCCTCACTACCCTGTTTTTGTACAGAGGGATACACTCAGGCATTGGGAAGGGTTCCAGTTCCAGGTTTCACCACACCACTGCCCATGTCTTCAACTGATCCCCTGCGGCAGTGTGCTACCTGCCCAGAAGGCAGCCTGAATATTCTCATGAGGGAAAGAAACCAAATGCTTTGGCTCTTACAGAAAGGAGGAGCGGAGACAAACACAAAATTCAGGTTCCTGGCTACTGTGCAAAATGCCTCTGATCTGCTAAAATGAATGACAATTATTTTGTAGTCTTGCCTATCGTACTGTCTTTGAGTGACACACAGAGCTGCAGTTTTGTGGTTAGAGCTACCTCATTCAGACTGACCCACCAAGCACATCTGAACATGCTGAGCTGTCAGTTTTTTACGTGACTCAAGGTCTCAGTTACTTACCTGCAGGAAATTCCAAGCAATAGCCGTTAATTGGAGGCCGGAACTGCTTCACTAGGACGATGCAGTCGTAGTGGAGAGTTCTCTGTAGTACCGCTATCACCGCCACACCTACGCTCCGCAAGGGAAGGCAGAAGGACACGGTGTTTGTGGCAGAACACAAGTATTTAGTGCTAGACATAGAGAAGAACCCAAGTACTCTGAGCACTGAACATGTAGATTCCTGCTCCAGAATGTTGAACCATGAATTTAGACTCTTTATACCACATGAGGTGAGAGATAAAAACTCAAAAAGGGATCTTCAAAGTACCCCAGCAAACAGGTGGCACACAGAAGGCAAGACAGAGGAGGGCTCTCCTGACAGCAGAGGCAGTTTGAAAGCCATAGAACCTCCATCCAAGCTCTCCATCCAAGCTCTCCATTCATGGCTAAATCTTGTCCTCCTCCTGCCTACAGAGAACTCCATCCCTGTCCTGACAGCAGACCCAATTCACCAGTCTGTGAGCTGCTCTGTTTCAGGGCATCTCCCATTAGGTCTCTGAAACTGCTCCAGTGTTCTGAAGTCAATACAATGATCTTGGGAAAACATTCCTACAGGAAGGTTCTGATTCTTCAGCACATAAGCCAGCATCTCATTAGGACAGGCTTCCTCAGGGGTATAGCAAACTCTGCTGAAGATTCCGAAACAGGTCGGCTCTAAATCTGCACCATGAGTTTATGAGAAGATCTTCTCATGAAAAAATGCAAACAAATTAGTCACAGTTGTCTTACCATCAGCTGAAACACCCTTTCTGTTGCCAGTACGCTTTACAGTTTCCCAAGTTCTGTTTAGCACAGAGAAAAGAACAAATGAATACATTAAAAGGAACACTATAAATGTTATTTGTAAGCCTACTGTCTGGTACTGTCATTTAAAAGCAACATAAACCATGACACAGTGAGGTCCCAACAGAAAACAGCTGGGGCAAGCTCTATCATGTACTGGTACTATGAAATGCCTCTAGTAAAACTGTGCCTACTTAAAGGACACAGAGAGAAAATTTTGCATTATTAAAATCACTAAAAATAAGAGAAAGACAACTGATAGTTCACAGAACAGCCACGTCTTATAAGTGCAGGAAGTGCAAAATAAAGCAATCTCTATGTAAAACATGTCAGATTTTCCAGCAAGACCATGAGCATTCTCTCTTTTATCTTGCTTTTGCTAAGGTTTGTAGTATAAGTTACTGTGAACTCTCAGCTCAGTTACTTGAGCACACGAGAGGCACGTAGGTGAGGATGAGAAAACCTTCTCTCCCAAAACAATGGGATGAGCAAAAACTGAAAGTCCACCATCAGTAACAGTCCTTTCAGAGAAGCTCCAGTCCTTGCTGTTGTTTAAAGGATGTGCTGCTGAGGAAGAGGGAGGCAGTGAAGAAAGCAATCAGTACAAATCTAGTACATTGCCAGGAGGGAAGGAAAGCCGAGTAAAGCCGTGCTGTCACATCTAGATGAATACAGTAACACTAAAGCATAGGAAAGAACTGGGTAGGTGTGATCATATGCAAGAGGATAGTTGCTAACAGTGTGCAAGATGCATACTACTACTAATGTAAGAAGGAAAATAGCAGAGAAAGAAACAAAATCCAAGAAAAACTAGTGATGCAAATGAGAAATAATTTCTCACTGCCCACTGACTGATTCCCAGCCAGTCCCTGAGCAGTGATCACTGCCCCTCTGGCCACTGTCCCATGGTGTATATGACATCATATGGTATGGAATACCCCCTTGGGCAGTCTGGGTCAGGTCCTGCCTGTGTCCCCTCCAGTTTCTTGTGCACCCCCAGTCTTTTCACTGAAAGTCCTTGACTTACTCTAAGCACTGTTACTGTCACCCTAAACCCCAAACACAGCACTGCACCTGCTGCTAGAAAATTAACTCTATAAAACCCAAACCAGGGCAAGCAGGGAAAAAGGAGCCCTTAATGAAGAACCAGAAAAGCCACAGGACAGACTGATCATCACACTCTAGTTGCACAGCTAGACCTTGTTTCTGCATGGTATCCTTAGAAGGAGCAGAAAATGCAAGGTAAGCCAGGGTCCAACATGCCCAAAAGGATTTAGGTGCCAAATTTGATCTATATGCTAGCAGGGATACACCTAGGATAAGGTGGGTTTTCCTCTCTGAACAGTTTGACCTATAAAGGAATTGCACAATGAACAGGTCTCATCTTGTGTTGAGTAACAGGTTTGTAACACTCATGTTCTCTAGCGTGGGGCTAGTCCATACAACTGGGAACATTACAGGAATCTGGAATACCAGAGGCAATTACCTGGTTTTACCAGAGGGATCAGTGTAAGTTGTTTCTTCAAGCTTCAACCATTTTCTTTCTACAATTACCTAAAATAAATAATTCTTTGTTAAATACACGATAAAATTAATCCCAGAGATATTTGGGGGCTAAGGGGAGAAACAATACAACTGTTTTTTTAATTCTTTTGAAAACAAAATCTCAGCACCAGAATACATGCAGGAACATGCAACAACATTCCTGTAGCTATTACAGAAAAAAAACAACCAACCACCAACACATTTACTCCCAAGTTGTTGAACAGGATTAGAAAATAAGCCCAGCAACTTCCCCTAACATGACTTTTATAACCAAGTTTCAACTAATTCAGTGGAATTCTAAATCCTCATCTTTTTAGAAGGATTTTGCAAAAGTCACATTTCAGCTGAGAAAGAAGAGTCACTGGCCTGCACAGACCTCAGCTATGCTGGTGATCATGACTGCCCTCTTGTCAGAGGGCATGGGCTAAGCGTGCAAGACTGAAAACTAAATGATTTTGGAACTTTCCTCACCATGATCTCAGGCTGTGGCCTTGTGTAACTGCTGCAGCAGTGATTCATACCTGCCCTTTTAGGGTTTCTGAGAGCTGCTGGCTGGGTGCTTGGCATTAACAGTATTACAAAATGTCTTTTCTGAGCTAAATGAGTTTATTTGCCCTGTGATGTTTCCTCATCTTTTATGTAATTCCTTTAGAAGAGGAAAAGGCCCATGTATTAGCCCAGCAGTTTACTGCTTTCACTGCAACCTGCATTTGAAGCTTTGCTGAAGGCATAGACAGACAAGAAGCTTGCTTCCAGAATTTCGTAAAACAAACCCCAAACATCAGAAGTAATCAGTAAGATCACAGAATCCCAGACTGGTCTGGCTTGGAAGGGACCCCAAGGATCAACCGGTTCCAAACCCCTGCCACAGGAAGGGCCACCAACCTCCATCCTGGATCTAGACAAGGTTACCCAGGGCCTCATCCAGCCTGGCCTTGACCACCTCCAGGGTTGGGGCGTCCCCCACCTCTCTAGGCAGCCTGTTCTAGCACCTCATCACTCTCTCTGTGAAGAACTTCCCACTGATACCCAATCTAAACCTTCTCTCTTCCAGCTTAAATCCATGAACAAATCACTTCCCATTTTCTAACAAGACACACTGCTGACAGAAATGGAGCAAGCATAAGCAGGGGGAAGGGGATCTGGAAAAAACCCAACCCACAACATGAAATTGTAGGAAAGGATGAGGTCCAAGAGGTGGCTGGCACACTACAGTCCTCTAGTAGAGGACAAGGAACAAATACGGCCTTGTGTGGCCATGCAGATCTTGAACTTAAACCTGAGAGATTTACCAACTGAGAAAAGAAGACAGAGAAATGAAATGTAGTAGGTGATGCACAGTACAGCATCAGCAGGAGGCAGAAGGAAAATCAGAAGTGTCCATACATTATAACTGAGCTGGATAAACTCATCTAAGTCCTAAAATGTGTTCTTCAGAACAATTATTTTGATAGGCAATTCAAGTAAGAATAGTGCTCCTATGGTTGTAGATGCAGCTACATGTACTGTACACATAGGAGTTCTGGCATTTATTCTGGAAGTATCAGGAATTGGAAAAGGAGAGCTATGTGTTCTCAAAAGGACTTTCTAATGTCTTTGCAGTCACCAAACCAGCAGGAAAGATGAAGTATACTGTGCTCATGACAGATACAAGAAGTCATTCCATCTCAAAGCATTCAGGTATTCAGGTATTTTAAACAGCTTTCTATTCACTCCTGAATCACTGCAGAACTCCAGCACAGGAAGATCCAAAAGAGAAACAGACAAAGAAAGGAAAAAGTTCTTCACTATCAGGGTAGTAGATCACTGGCACAGGTTGCCCAGAGAGGTGGTGGAGGCCCCATCACTGGAGATATTTGCGGTCAGGTTTGATGGAGCTCTGAGGAACTTGAAGACGTCCCTATTCACTGCAGGGGGTTGGACTAGGTGACCTTTAAAGGTCCCTTCCAACCAAACTCATTCTACAGTTCCACAAAAATCATATTCCACTGGCTGTCCAAGGAGAGGAATTTCAGTTAAGCACACACAGTCAAATGTTTTGTATTAATGAGTGTTTCTAACACTGCAGAGAACACAAAGGACTAGATTATTGATCATGGTCCCTTATCACTGCAGCATTCAACAGCACCAGCAGATCACTACCCCTAGCACCAAGCTTACTAAGCAGACAGGGAGAAATGGCTCGAATCAGAACCACATCACTGGCCACAGCAACCTTAGAGGAAAAAGAAATCCCCAGTTTGAAAGAAATTAGACCTATCCAAGCTCTAAAAATAAAGAAGAAAAAAGAAGTAGGTTTTATGTGAACAAAATAAACAACATCAAACCTGGTTTAACAGTTTTAAGTACAGCTTTTGGCCTTTACTGCAATGATTAAAAAGTACTATAGGATATGTAGCATAAATATTTTCAGCAGAAGTGATCCACAATCCCCTGAAGTTGGGTGAAACCCTTGCTGCTAACAGCCTACAGTGTGAGAACACTGAAAGTCGACAGCTTCTCTAGAAGACAAAGAGAATTTTGTTGTTGTCTGTCTCACTGGGACACAATTAAGACCTGTGGAAGCAGAAGGATAACTTTGCTTTGCTAAATCTCATTTTAGGGCCCAAGGACACTTTGCAGGATGTGTTGCACTTACTGTACACAGGTTAAGAATGATTTACTTTTATGCCTTTATCTATTACTGTGATGGGCAAACAGCATCTGTCTGTGCATACAACAGCCTACCTATGGGTTCCCAGAAACAGGAAGAAGGAAATAAACCCAGCTGCTACTTTTATTAAAGATATTCTGACATCAGACCACAGTCACCGAAGACTTAGCAGAACTGCTTCCAACAGAAGGGTTGCTGGCAGAGGCACAGTAAATACTCACCTGTATTAATCCCACAACATGACTGGAAAAGCTAAATGGCTTTAAATGTATAAGATCTTAGAGTACAATATTCCAAAGGAAAAAAAAGAGGCCATATTAAAAACCAAAAAGGATAAAAATGAAAGTGTTGTCTGCAAAAACCACAGGTTTTAATAGAAAACCCCAAAAGCTTAAAAAAATTAAATTCTTTATGCTTCTAGAAATACTTGTATTTAAAAACTACCCAACAGGAAATGCTGTAAATACAACCCAACAATGTAACTCTCTTCTTTCCTGAAAGTTTTGTACCTCAAAACCTGAAGAAATTACAACACTGCATTCATTCCAAGGAAGGATCACTGGGCCAAAGAAACTATACTGGTTTTACAATGACAGCATGTCGCTGTCACCAAACCTGCCTTTAACACTAGAGATTAGGAGTTCACTGAAATGAGAACAGAAACAAATATAGGCAGTTTAAATTAGGGTGAAAGTGCTCCTAATAAGCACCCAGAAGTACTTCCAAACTCCTTTATCATGAACTGATATTTTCTGATTTGGGGAAGATGAAATATTATTAATAGCATAGTATAAAAAAAAATTAAATCTTCCTACTTCCTTACATCTATACTACAGCAATTATCTACATAAAAGCCCTTTTGGAAAGCATCAAGGAAGGTACAATCCTAAATGTTGAGGCAACTCTGAATGGTTTATCCCAAAGGAAGAGAAAACAAGACTGAGTTTCATGACACACCGATCCGGACAGCCCGCACAGGTGGCATCAGCATTATTTCTGAACACAGAAAACAGCCTCAACAGACAATACAAAAAACAGCTGCAAAATCCAAAGGAAAAAAAAAATCCCCCCTCCCCCATTAAAAATAATGCAACACTCTCTCTCCCACTGGTAATTTGTATGATTATTTCAACAAAGTGAAATGCCACCTTTTATAACACTCTGTCCCTCAAGAAGAAGTGTTTTGTCCATTGAGTAGACTCTGCAAACAGCATCTACACCACTTCTTACTCTTCACCCACAAACATTTCAATCAGTCACAAATAATTATTACTTAACAGCAAAGCATCTGTCAAACCCATGCACACTATACCTCTTCTTTAAGGACAAATTGTCTCGCAGATTTTGGAACTTCTGTGGATGTCTCAGCTGCCATTTTCAGGAATGTCAGGCTTTTGTGTTCCTGTGCAAAGTCCAGATCACTATGAAACAAAGTCAATATTTGCTTTCAGAGTAAAGTTGAAAGGTTAATTTCTGCATTTTAAATTAACAAATAAAACTTAATGGAGAAAGTTAGGGACATGTGATGGCAAGTACAATTCACATTTTCACCTCCACCCGATGGTTTGAGAGGCAAATAATTCAAAGGAGAAGTGGAAGTTTGGGTCAAACCCCTGACCTACATAGCTGTAAGAGCCCTATCAGCCACAGAGTAGCTATGCTGGCTGATGATACTCTCCCTAACTATCCAAAGGCCAAACACACAGAGACAAAATTGATCCACATTAGCAAAAACATTTCATCTGGTCTAGGCAAAGTGGTCTGTCAACACAGCATTACCATCACAACAGGACTACACACTCCACTGTGAGAGTGGAAAATATCCTGTACCAGGAGGACTTCGGGGGTAAAAACTGTCTGCTATGGAGAAACAGAAATTCAGAACTAGAATTCACCTCCACCCTACACACATCACAAATACATAAATGACTCAATCCTTCCCCCAAAAAACAAGGTCAAAAAGTCACCTGTCTGTTGCAAGTCTAGGTGGCACATGGAGTTAGCGTGACCAAAGCACATCAGCCTCTCTGACTGGCAACGCTGTGGCTAACACTATCCAAAAGACAGCTGAACATACTCTCAAAGCACAGCTCTGCACCTGCAGGCCGATGCCTCAGCCCACATCCTAACATTTCCTAGGAAGGTGAGGTTGCCCACTCACTCTCTCAATCCATTTCAGGTGAAAGGCACACCAGGCAGCAGAAAATCACAGTGCATGAGAGGTTCTCGTCGGGTCTCAGTGCGGGCCTACGGGTCACTTTCAGCACAGAACCTAACTCAGAGGAAGCTCATCTCTGATATTATGTTGTAATACTTAAGTCCTGGAAATCAGCATGAAGCATAAGTCCAAAGACAGTGCAAAGAAGCAGACCAGCTTAAACACCAAGAGTGATGAGGTAATCTTTAAGATCTCCGTCACCATAAACTTCCTGTAGTCAACAGGAGTCTTTTTGCTGACTTCAGCAAGAGCTTCATAAGGCTCTGTGGTGTCTCCAGCAATGAGCAGTACCAAAGGCAGTGATCACTGCCTTTGTCTTTGCCAGTTTTAGCACTGTTAGTTTTTTACTTCATCCTTTTGTGGTGACATTACTGCACATTTGTGAAACCTTTAAGAGCATGCAGCAACATCAGTTCCCTTGCATTTAATTCCATGCAGTAGTTAAGAGGAATAGGTAGTATAAAATATTTCTGGTTATCAGCAGGATTAAAACTAACATACATAAATCTGTTTTTTTTTCAGTATGTACAATGGACAGTGTCTTTCTTAAGTCTTAAGACAGTCTTGTTGGATGAAATAGGTCATAGTCAATTGTTCAAACTGGTTTCATGTAACATAAATCCTGAAAAAGAACCTGACTTATTAAATCCAATTCTGTTCTTTCAAAAGCATGTTCTATAATCCTTTCTGAAAGCAATGAGGGTCTATCTTCCAACTACCCAGGTTTACTACTTACTACTATTTGATGAAAAACTGTTCCAGGACCTCATGCACTTATCTTGCAATTTCTATCCCAAGTTAATTCAGTTAACTGTTATCTGTTTGTTCTTGAGCCAGCAATGTGTCAAACTCTCTTCACTTAGGATTTAAGAGCAGTACCTGGACAATGACCATGCTACCATGCTGCAACTCTAAAATACAAGATCAAGCTTTCCACTTGTGCACAAGAGGAGCAGCTCAGCATAGCAGTTTCTTGGTCATCCAGAGAAAAGAGTCGAAGGATGATACCCAAAGTACACAGCTTTAAAAATATAAAACCCTCACGTACATAGCTACAACAAATCCACCTCCTATGTCTGGAAAGAATTATAGCCTTTTTGATTGACAGTATAAACTTATCAAGAGAGTAGATAGTGAACTGTATCCTTGTTAAACACTTTTTTGATCAGGCTAAGTCTTCCTCTTTTAGCCTCCCCTCACAGGAAACCCTGTTCCATTGATTGTACTAATCCTTCCACACACACCTGAAGAATCAGTGTACAGTTCTCAAACACACATTACCACAACTGTACCCTAAATCCTAAAGCAGCTCTAGTAATGCTGTGTACAAAAGTGTTAATACTTACCTATACCAGTTGCAAATGCATACTAGAACCTCATCTCGTGGCAGAAATTCTTCTCAGCACAGCTTGCTCTCTTCTGCAGAGGAGAGATTCAGAGGACTGAATTTTTTTTTGTGACTTAAAAAATTACACAGCTTCAATAGCTTGAAATATCAGTAAAACAAGTGAAAATGAAAGAATCATCTATCTCTGCTTCTGTAGTTCTGATCTGCTCCACAAGTGGGTGCAATAACTCTACTTATGAGAGACATTTTGAAAAGTTCTACCAAAATTTTTTTCCAAATTCACCTGACTGCACAGAAGTGAGAATTTGTGTTGTTAAAAAGCCAAAATACGATTTGGTTAAATTAAGGCTGCAATTCCGGTAGCTCACATTATTCTGTCAAGGGTGGCAACACCTTTTGCTCATAAACAAAATTAGCTGTAACTAAAAATTAAAACTTATCACTACAAGGGTAGGTTTCTAAAGCCCTATGTTAGGTTTCAGAGCAGACCTTGTCTCACAGGAGGGTTCTTCCATCTCCTGAAATTACCATTGCATCATTTCACTTAAAAACGCAACACAGCTCACACAGCAGCCTGTGAACCTTAGTTACATGAACTCTATGAATACACATTTTTAAATAGTTATCGGTTATCAAAGTCTCCACATAATTTATCAGCTGTCTTAGCACAAACCGACAGCAATTAAAACTGTAAATTATGGAAAAAAATGCTTGGGCTGCTTCTCCCTCCTCTGATGAATTTTGTGGCAAGTATTACAGGCTACTGCTGGCAAACCTTGCTACCTCTTCCATTTATTTCACATGGGGGTCAAACCCCAACCTGAAAAAGACACACCATTTCTAAAAAGAGTACCTTAATTTTCACTGCTTATTCCCTGATTGAGTGACTTCAAGGCAACATCCAACCATTTCCAAATTATCCTTCCCAGCAGTTACAGTCTAAGCCAATTGAGGCCTGTGAATCAGCTTAGAGAACAGCCAAGCTACCAGAGCTTTACATTAACCTATTCAAGTCAATTAGCTTTTCTAAATTACTTTTCAGAAGATATTCTCTGACCCAAACTACACATCCCAGCTTGACAGCAACCAGATGGGACAGAAGCTTAGCAACCATGTCCTAAGGCAAGCTCACTATAAAACAAAACAGAGTGTTTCCTATAAGGAACATGCAAAAGGGACACTGGCAGGGTTTCATGCACAACTTCACAGCACACAGAGATACATATGCTGAAGATAAACACCACTAAGAGCTCCTAAGTCACCTGGAAGTGGTTACCATCAGTCAGTGGACTTGCATTTCACCAATACGAATCTAGCAACATCAATTAATTAGCAGAGAGGGGAAAACGTGGAGAAAACGTTTCATTTTTGTCATGGCATTTAGCAGAGTGGATGACCCAATCAGCACCAAATAAATTATGCAAAAAGATGACGCTCTAGCTCTGCAGAACACACAACAAACACTGTCCTGGGCAAGCAAAGAGGGTTAGTGGCATCGCCATGTTGTCAACTTGTGTGTCACAGGACAGCCTCATAGGGCAGACATGAGAATACATGAGGAAAACATTGGATGGAAACGACTCGGACGTGCATGAAGGGGATACACAGGCATAGAGATGATGGCAGAGCCATGGAGCTCAAAAAGAAGACATGGTTCAGGCACATCACTTGGCTCTCCACAAAATACTGCAGCCCTTCCTGAGAGGTGGCTCAGTCTCTAGAGAGCTCTGTTGTCACAGAATCACAGAACTGTAGGCGTTGGAAGGGACCTCAAGAGATCATCGAGTCCAACCCCCCTGCCAAAGCAGGTTCCCTAGAGCAGGTCACACAGGTTGGTGTCCAGATGGGTCTTGAATATCTCCAGGGAAGGAGACACCACAACTCCCCTGGGAAGCCTGTTCCAGTGCTTCATCACCCTCACTGTGAAGAAGTTTTTACTCACATTGGTGCAGAACCTCCTGTGGTCCAACTTGTGACCATTGACTCTTGTCCAGTCCCCAGAGGCCACTGAGAAAAGGTTGACCATCTCCTTTTGTCTCACATTTCAGATATCTATAAACATTGATGAAATCCCTTGTCTGTCTTCTTTTCTCAAGGCTGAACAGCCCCAGCTCACTCAACCTTTCCTCACAGGGAAGATGCTCCAGGCCCTTCATCATCTTTGAGGTCTCCACTGGATTCTCTCCAGGAGATTCCTGTCTGTTTTGTACCAGGGAATCTCAGGCTGTTTGAGTCCAGAACCGGACACAGGACTCCAGGTGAGGCCTGACCAGGGCAGAGTAGAGGAGGAGGATCACCTCCTTTGACCTGCTGGCTACACTTCTCTTAATGTGCCCCAGGATCCCACTGGCTTTCTGGACCACCAGGGCACTCTGCTGGCTCATGGCCAACCTGTCAATCACCAGGACCCCCAGGTCCTTCTCCACAGAGCTCCTCTCCAGCAGGTCATCCCCCAGCCTGTGCCGATACCCGTAGTTGTTCCTTCCCAGGTGCCAGACCCTACACTTGCTTTTATTGAACCTCATCTGGTTCCTCACTGCCCAGCTCTCCAGCCTGTCCAGGTCTCGCTGAATGGCAGCACAGCATTCCTGTGTGTCCCCCGCTCGTCACAGCTTTGGATCATTGGGTACTTGCTTGGGGTGGACACTATTCCCTCATCAAGGTTGTCAATAAGATGTTAAACAAGACCAGACCCAAGACTGACCCCTGGGGAACACTGCTGATCACAAGTCTCCAGCCAGACTCTGCTCCACTGATCACAACCCTCTGGTCCCGGCCCGTCAGCCAGTTCTCAACCCACCTCACCATCCACTCATCTATCCC
>VXBZ01010482.1:895675-909500 GCA_013399135.1 Heliornis fulica | reverse complement strand
GGGGCTGAGCTGGCTGTTGGCCTAGTCCTGGGAGGGAACTGCGGGTTGTGGAGGGTGTAGAGCTGGAAATGGGCAGGGCATGGTCGGGTCAGGTATGGGTGAGCATCATCCCTGTGAGGAAAGGCTGAGTGTGCTGGGGGTGTTCAGCCTGGAGAAGAGAAGACTGAGAATCTGATCAATGTTTATCTGAAGTGTGGGAGGCAAAGGGAGATGGGCAACCTCTTCTCAGTGGCCTGTGGGGACTGGACAAGGGTCAGTGGTCACAAGCTGGACCACAGGAGGTTCCACACCTATGTGAGAAAGAACTTCTTCACAGTGAGGGTGACAGAGCATGGGAACAGGCTGCAGAGGGGGCTTGGGGAGTCTCCTTCCCTGGAGATATTCAAGACCCGTCTGGACACTGACCTGTGTGATCTGCTGTAGGGAACCTGTTTTGGCAGGGGGGTTGGACTTGAATCTCTCGAGGTTCCTTCCAACCCCTACAATTCTGTGAACCTTTGAGGTGTAGGGTACCTGTGTGGGGCAGCGCTGGGGTGGGGGAGGCTTGCTCAGTCTGGAGTCCTGGAACCTGGGGTCTCATCCCTACACCCTGAGGGGTGTTTTGAGCAGCCCCTGGGGCAAGCCATCACCCTCCTGCTCTCCTGGCAGGGCGCTGTGCTGAGCACTGGAGGATATCCGCAGCACTGCTCTTCCCGCTTGGCTGCTCGAAAAGAAAGGAGGCTGAATGCATCCAAACCCAGTGGCTGACTTGGTGTTTCTGTGTGTTTCTGGAAGCTGTAGCGAAGGCTGCAGTTCCTGAGGTGCTGCTGCAGGTCACAAGATAGTTTGGAGGACTACCAATAACTCAGGAATGTCAGGCTCAAGAGAGTTACCCTGCTGGATCAAAAAGAGCTGATACCAGGCTTTTAGTAATCAAGACATTTAATTTTTCATGGTTTTTAGTGTTTAGTGCATATATACTTATAGTAAATTTTGTGATAGTTCTGCGTTTTTAATGTTTGGGTTGTGTAGGCATAGTGTAGTTTGGACCTCAGAATGGATACCTTTAGTTTGAGCAGCACATTGTCTCCTTCCCACTGGCCACACCACTCTCTTTGAATTTCTTAGAGCTTCAAAGAAGTGTCTTGCATCTAAAATTTTTGCCTTTCCCCCCTGCTTCCCTGGAGGGAAATTGGGTGCCCCTTTTTGGAAAGGGATGAGAGGGGGAAGAAGATATATTTTTATTTTCTCCTAAATTATACTGTATGCTCTATTAAAAATACTTTTATTCAACTCTTATGATTTTAACAGGTAATATTATTAATAAATTATTAAAGGAAATCTCACCTTTATTCCAGTGTTATACTTCCGCTGCCAGAGAATGTGAAAGAATATTTGCTGGATGACGGAACGCTTGTGGTTTCTGGAAGGTAAAGGGGGTCCCTCCCTCCCTCCCTCCCTCCCTCCCTCCCTCCCTCCCTCCCTCCCTCCCTCCCTCCCTCCCTCCCTCCCTCCCTCCCTCCCTCCCTCCCTCCCTCCCTCCCTCCCTCCCTCCCTCCCTCCCTCCCTCCCTCCCTCCCTCCCTCCCTCCCTCCCTCCCTCCCTCCCTCCCAAGTCTTAATGCTATTTTATATTCACAGTGCTATTTTGCATACACATACTCTGTTTTGTTTATCAAGTTTTAAATTTGACCAGTCTGGTTGAGGTAAATCTCATTCTGTACAAGTGTGTGAACGGGCTGACTGTTGCTGTTAGTAAAACTTGCCTTGGTTGTGCTTCATGCAGATCCTAAAATCCATTTAATACACTTGATTCTAGACCAAGTAGGTCTGTCATTCTTTTTTTCTCTCCTCCTTTCCTTGTGGAGTCTCCCAGTGTGGGTTTCAGTGTGCAGCCTGCTAATGTGGTCACTCTGTGCTTAGCTCCAGTTCAGAGGCTTGAGCTGTGCCACACCTTTGGCAACATACCTGCAGCCCTGTCCAAGGGTGAATCACTTTACCTGAGTTTAATTCTCAATAAGTTAAGTTGTATATAAAATCTGAGTAAATTACTGAGTTCGTATAATCGTTTGCACACACATACTCCATGCATATGACAAGGCTGAATGTCCTGTATGTTTACCTATGCCAAGATTTTGGATAGAGAAGAAAGGTGAATAGAGATGACAAACAGTTAGTAAGAACCAAGCTGGGTCCTGCTTAGAATCTGACTGTATGTCTTCTTTGTAAAATTATTATTGCATACATACATCTTAATGATCAGACTTAGTATTCAGTCCACATTCCATCATTTCCTAGCTGGTAGCTTGCCTCTTGCAGAGCAGCCAATTAGACTGTGAGTATAAGGGAGTTAAGTATAATTTCTCAGGAATTCTTTTATATAAAACTGAAGCTGTTTAAACAGCTTGTAAAGGTGAAAAGCCTTTCCTCCCTCCTCCAGAAAAAGAAAGAACTATGTTTTTAAATGTTGTAGATAAAGAGTAATATTGTCACCTGCTTCTGAAGAATTGTGCAATTTATTTAGCAGCAGCTCTTTATTTTTTAATCAGCCTTCAGAAAAGCTGAAACTGAGCATTTGACTTTACAGCTGTGTAATACAGGCAGTTTCTGCTGTGTTCAATGGAATAATGGGTGAATGTATAATTGACTTAAATCTACGTTTTTGTAAGAAGCTTCCAATTTAAAATCCCTTTCAGAAATTAGTCACCCAGCATCTGACCTCTAGATCTCAAAAACTGTGTTGATGGCTTAGTCCCTATGAAAACTCATTAAAGGACTGCAGAGACTTTGCTTGTTGAAGAGGTGACTTTTGGCAGGGGCATATGTTTGAACTTACCCTGTTTGCTAGACTCACTTGCTGTGAGTAATTCCCTAAAAGCTTGGTCTTCCCATTTAAGATCTTCAGAGTCAGTTACATTGGCTAAAGAACTTCAAAAGTCACCTAGAACTTCAAGGGAATATTTTCAGTCAAGTGCTTTCTCCCAGATGTGCAAATGTTTACAAACAGCAGATTTCACTTGTGTAGAGAAGGGAACTTTTCAGGATGAAGCTGTTAACTATGCATTCATTTTGCCATGGAGTGTGTGAAGACGTTTTCAGAACCATAAATTTACAGGTTAACATCTGAAACTCCTAAATTTTTACTTGGAAAAGGAATATGGAGGCAAAGCATAATTTAAATTCAACATGTTTAAAAAAACACCCTTTTGTTTAATTTGTGCTTCTGTCAGAACGGTGAAGTTGGAAAAGAAAGATTAATAGGGTATTAAAAAGCTCCACTTAAGGTGTTTTCAGAACAGAAAACGATCTGCTAATTTGAAAGAAGAGAAGTGTTTTGGGTAGAGCCCAAGTCTAATTACAGAGTATTTGGTCTTCAGTTTTCTGTGCTGGCTTTGACTTTTCTGTGCCAGGGATTTTGTCCATAATCTTCTTATGGACATGTTTTAAGATTGACAGCTGGGAGATGCCGTAGAAGTGTAATGTATACGGTCAAGTCAAATTCCAGGGCCTAATTCTTTTTCCCCTGCTGAATTTTTTTGTTTTAGAGAAGATCCTCCAAGTCATGCTCAGGAGGGGAGTGATGATGCAGAAGAAATACAGGTCAGTGTAAAGTGTAACTGAAGGTCAAGTCTTTTGGAAAAAAATATTAATATGCAACCTTTTCTGCATAATATATAGGTGAGGGGAGTACAATGCAAAAATAATAGTTACGTGGTAGTTGCCTTGAAAAACCCAAAAGCATTTAACAATACTTGAGAGGTTTAAAATATTTCTATTCTCTTTCACAGAACATTTTTTTTTTTATTTATTGATTATGGCATTTTTAGTAATGAGTAGGGAATGTTGGAGGATGTTGTAAGAGAACTTAATGCTGTTTCATGTTTGGAAAAATTAGGAGGAATTAGTTATTTCAAGAACCAATGAAAGTGTCTGAGGCCATAGTAGCTCAGGAGGGTATTCTAGAAGAAAAATGCTGAAAAAATGTTGTAAGTGCAATGTGACAAAAGGTACAAAAAGGAGATGGGGAAGAAATACAGGTGAAACTGAGGATGGAGGTAAAGCTTGAGACAAGCTTTAGACAGGGTGGACTGTTGAATTCTGAAATGTCCAGGTTTGTGGTATAAGTCACAATTAAAATACATGTATCATCTTCTATCCATACTTTAGAATAGTACTTTTTTCAATATACAGTATTTTTCTTAATTTATAGCTGTAATAATTGGATGATGGTGATGATGTGGTACAAGAGCCCCAGGGCAGTGATTTGATCTCCATTTTGTAGGAAGCTTTATGGATTCTGATGTTCTCAAAAAAATATACAGAATGTCTCAGGAAATCAGTAACCTTTGATTTGTTCTTATTTTTAACAGTGGTCAGATGATGAGAATACTACAACACTTAAGGTAAGGTCTTGTAAAAGCCTAATGAGGTTTGTCAGCACTATCCTTTCTGCAGCCTATAGATATAAACCTGTTGCCAATTAGAGATATCTTTTGGCATATTAATACATATCATAGAATCTTTTAGGTTGGAAAAGATCTTTCAGATCATCAGGTTCATCTGCAAACCTAACACTGCCAGTAAACTGTGTCCCTAAGCACCATATCTACAGATAGGTCTTTCATCTGCCTCTTCAAATGAAGTCTTTCAGATACCTCCAGGGATGGTGACTCCACCACTTCACTGGGCAGCCTGTTCCAATGCCTGACAACCCTTTTTATGAAGGATTTTTCCCAAGATTCAATCTACACCTCCCCTGGGGCAACTCAAGGACATTTCCTTTTGTTCTATCACTTCCTACATGAGAGAAGAGACCAACCCCCACCTCACTACAACCTCCTTTCAGGTAGTTGTAGAGCAGTGAGGTCTCCTCTCAGCCTCCTCTTCTCCAGGCTACACAACCCCAGCTCCCTCAGCTGCTTCTCATAGCATTTTGCTCTAGACCCTTCACCAGCTTCATTGTCCATCTTTGGACACGCTCCAGCACCTCATTGTCCTTGTGGGGAGGGCCCAAACCTCAACACAGCACTCAAGGTGTGGCCTCACCAGAGCTGAGGGATCAGGGGAATCAGGGACAATTGCTGCCTGCTCCTGCTGGCCACACTATTTTGCTGATACAGGCCAGGATGCTCTTGGTCTTCTTGGCCACCTGGGCACACTGCAGGATCATGCTCAGCTGGCTGTCAACCAACACTCCCAGGTTCTTTTCTGCTGGGCAGCTCTCCAGGAACCAGTAGTGTTGCATGGTGTTCTTATGAACCAGGTGCTGGACCTGGCACTCACTGAGCCTTGTACAACCTGCTCACATTAAGACCATTCTAAATGAGTGACAGTGTAGATGTCTGTAACTTTAAAAAAGTTTTGCTGGCTTAATTTTATTTAACTAAAAATAAAACACTTTTCTTCATCTTCAACAATCACACACTTGTTAAACTATAGGAAATGAACTGAAGTATGGCTCTAAATATAACACTTTTATTTTCACCTCTTTGAATATCTCCCAATTACTTAATCAGACTGGATGCAAAAGAAATGAAGCCCCTGCAGCTCAGTTTTCACAGCTCTCATCTTACACCATTGCCATTATTTCCTCCTAAGTATTCACAGAACTTCACAGATTTCACAGAATATTAAGAGTTGGAAGGGACCTCGAATGCTCATCTAATCCAACCCCCCTGCCTGAGCAGGATCACCTAGATTAAATCACACAGGTACTTGTCCAGATTGGTCTTGAATGTCTCCAGAGAAGGAAACTTCACAACCTCTCTGGGCAGCCTGTCCCAGTGATTTGTCACCCTCACAGGGCAAAAGTTCCTCCTTATATTAAGATGGAACTTCCTCTGCTCCAGCCTGGACCCATTTCACCCTGTCCTATCACTGGCCAACACTGAGAAGAGCCTGGATCCATCCTCCTGACACTCGCCCTTTACATACTTAAAGACATTAATGAGGTCACCCCTCAGTCTCCTCCAAGCTGAAGAGACCCAGCTCCCACAGCCTGTCCTCATAAGGAAGGTGTCCACTCCCTTCATCATCTTGGTGGCCCTGCCCTGAACTCTTTAAGTAAAGTAGGAGAAGTACTTTTTCAGTTTTTCCTTGTGTAGTTTTCTGTGGAGACTAGGACACGTGCTAAGGAAAGATTCAGGATGTTTGAAGTTCAGTCTAGGTCCCTGTGCTAAAATGTGAGGGTATTTTTTTAAGTGTTTGCATTTGGGGGGACTGCAGGATAGAGATGCCAAAATATATGAACCGGTTTTGATCACTTTTGTGGCTGTGAGGGCTTTGTTGTGTCAGAGACATCAATTAATTTTAGTCTAGAAATTATCTTTGAGTTTAAAATACTCAGGCAGAAATTGTGGCCGTAGGTATTTTTGCTACAGATCCTGTCACATGTGACATGCCTGAAATGCTTTCATACTATTTTAAAGATCAGCTCTCTGTTCTTTTTTTTTTTTTTCTTTCTTTCTATTGCACCACATTCAGAGTGGAGCTTATGGCATACATATATGTATGTGTGATATATATATATATATATATGTACATATACATACAATATATATATGTTGCCCCCCATCATATGTTTACAACTCGACACTGTTCTTTACAAGGGAAAGTTTTCTAGTCCAACCCATACCATTGTAGTGTGTTCTCTATTTTAATGCAATACATTATTGAGGAGCTAATTTAAGACCTGCTGTAAGAGCTGATTAGTTAAAGGATTTCTAACAATACTTTGTATAACTAAAGCTTGAGGAGCTGTCACTCAAATTGCCTATGAATTGTTTTATTTACTTTTGTGCTTGGAGTGTGTCCCTAAATGCAGCTGGAGAACTATTGCAAATCGGAACTGATGTCTTCTTAACTTTTAATAATTTGACAGAATGCTATAACATTTGTATTTTAAATGTTTTTAAGGAGATGCTTAATTCTAAACAAATTAATTTCTAAGTTTGTTTTTAAAACTTCTTGTATCTTATATGTACACAATAATGTACCATCAGGTATAAAACAAACAGGTGTTTGTTTAAGGTCTGTTTGACTTGATAATTTGTTGACTGTCGCAGTTTTCATGATGAATCTTAGGAAGTTTCAGGTTTTCTTCCAAAATACATGGAATCCTTATATCAATGACAGTGAGAACTGGAACCATATTTTTGGTTTTCTCTGTTTGAAAGAGTGTTGGAGTTGGTTGTTAAGTGATTTATTTCTACAAATATGTTATTTCTGTGGTGTACTTGGTTCCTGGTTTCAAGACACATTTATTCCTTCTACAGTATATATTTCTAATGATATTTACAAGGTGGTTACACTTCACTCTAAAGTGTATTGAAATTTAAATTTTTGTTGTTGTTGTTTGTCCAGGCACCAGAATTTCCGGAGTTTACAGCTAAAGTGCATGAAGCAATAAGCTCTTTGGGTGGTAGTGTTTTTCCTAAACTTAACTGGAGTGCTCCAAGGGTAAGAATGATGACTCCCAAAACTTGTAACAGAGAGAATTTCAGTTTGTTTTATCTTAATGCACTGGAAAGAAGAGACTAGTGGTTCTGATATGGCAAGGAGTGATAGTCAAGATGTTAGTGAAGTATGATACTGTGAATTGTTCTGGTGGATTAGAGCTAGACAGTGCACTGTTTGGTGAGGGTGATGCAATATGGCATTGTCATGTTTACATAAAACCTTGTATCCCTGTCACAGGTAACAGTATGATGGCCAAACTCCCCTCCTGTAGGATATTAGTTGAAAACTTTGACTGAAATAAAGATTAAAACACTCACATTTAAAAACAAACAAAACCCAGTAACGTACTTTAGTCATTTTTACATACTCTAACTGTATGCTTAAAGATGAGTGCACCCAAATGGTTTTCTGTCATATTGTGACGGGAAAGTTGTCTTCAAGCATTCTAGGAAAGTGCCTGGAACCAGTAAGGCAAAAAGTGTTTTGTTTTGGTTTTTTTAATGGATCTGCTCTCCTTTCAGCCAAATATTCATAAGAAAAGGAGTAACTAATATGTCTCTTGTAACAGCTGATGAAGCTCTCCTCAAAATGTAGAAGTACTTTCCTGCTTGTATTTCAGATGCTGTCCAATATTTAGTGCTGGTAGATCTGTAGCTACTAAAGGTTCATTTCTGAGTAATCTTTTTTGTTTTGTTTTGTTTAGGATGCCTACTGGATAGCAATGAACAGCTCTCTGAAATGTAAAACTCTCAGTGACATCTTCCTCCTCTTCAAGAGTTCAGACTTCATTACTCGTGACCTCACTCAGCCGTAAGTAGATTTCTAGGAGACGTGATTACTTGTACCTAGTCAAAAAACTTCCCAACCCTCTGAGGGTAACTTTTCAGGTTTGTTGAAAGATCTTATTCTTTACTCTGAAGTAATGATATATATATGATATGAAAACACATTGTGTTTAAAAGTTGTTTAGGTACAGTACTAGATGTTTTAGGTACAGTCATAAGTTTGAAGCTCCCTCCTATACCTTTGCCCCCTTAAGCTAGAGAGGGGATGGTTTAGATTGGACATCAGGGGGAAGCTCTTCATTGAGAGTAGTGAGGTGCTGGAACAGGCTGCCCAGAGAGGTGGGGGATGCCCCAACCCTGGAGGTGTTCAAGGCCAGGTTGGATGGGGCCCTGGGCAACCTTGTCTAGATCCAGGATGGAGGTTGGTGGTCCTGCCTGTGGCAGGGGGTTGGAACTGGTTGATCCTTTGGGTCCCTTCCAACCCAGAACAGTCTGTGATTCTTTGTCTCTTTACACTGTGCAAAAATAAGTGCTGGGTCCAATTTAGTGCAGAGAATTGTGAAGCAAATTATCTTCATTGTTACCCTGAGTGAGTCTTTCCTAGGAAAACAGATTGTTTACTTAGTGTCAGTCAACAAGAGAGGAGCAGCTTATGTTTTATTCTTATACTTAATTCTTTTCATTTTGTGAAAATGAGTGAAAAGTAAACCATTGTGGTGGCTTGACCCTGGCTGGAGGTCAGACTCCCACCAAAGCTGCTCTGTCACTCCCCTCTTAGCTGGACAGGGGAGAAAATACATGTTGAGAGGCTTTGGAGTCAAGATAAGGACAGGGAGAGATCATTCCACAATTAGCATCACAGGCAAAACAGACTCAACACAGAATAAAGGAAAGAAAACTCTCTAATTTATTACACCACACACAGAGAAACCAGAGTTGGATAATGAGAAGTACAAACAGCTCTTAAAACACCACCCCCCACCCCTCCCTTCTTTGTAGACTGAACTTTATTCATGACTTTATTCTCCTCAGGATGGCACGGGTGGAAGCAGGAGGGGAATAGGGAATGGATACTTCAGTCTTCAGTCAGTTCCTCATGAGTTGTTCCCTTTCTTGTGGCGGAGCAGGGGTATTTTTCACATTCTTTCCCTGTGCCAATGTGCGGTCNAGGTCACAGATTCTTCCATATTCCTCCCCCTGCTCCATGGTGGGCTCCTGCCTGACCCAGGAGCCTCTCCACGGGCTGCAAGTGGGGTCTCTTCATCCTCCATGGGCTGTGGATGTCCCCACACGCACTTCACCATGGTATTCTCTACAGGCCTGAGGGAATCTTCTCTCAGCGCCTCCTCCTCCCCCCTTCACTGACCTTGGTGTCTGCAAAGTTTTTTACATCTCACTCTCTTCTCTGATGGCAAAATGCTGCTGTTTATGTTTCTCTCTCTCCTAAAATGTGATTCCCAGAGGCCTGTGACCGGCGCTGATCGGCCCAGCCAGCCTTGTTAGCAACAGGGTTTGGGAGTTTGGCCTTGGGAGCCCAGCTGGGATTGGCTTTGTTGGACCCTTAAGAAACTTTCTAGCCTCTTCTTAAAGAAGCCACATTGCAAACCCACCACAACCATGAAGACATATTTAAGTAGTACGTGTGAAATGACTGTAGGGACCAAGACTGTGTTTTATTGAGTTGCTTTCCAAAACAAGTGATGTTTTAATCTTGCCCTTTTTTTGCCTTCCCAACCCAATTGGCATTTACTTGTTGCTACTCCCTTGTTGTTGCCAATTCTTGTGGTAAATGCAGCATGATTTTACCGTGTTCCTTTCAAATTTTAAAGCTGTTCCAAGTTTGTGGGGCTGTGTGGAATATGGCCAAGACTTCTGCTAACTTATTCCTAGAGCTTTTTCTGACCCCATGTTCTTGTAGCTCTTGAATAAATGCATCCCAGGAACTGTGACTAGGGATAGTAGTTACAGATAGAACTACAAATATGATGTCCTTGGGATTTGTTTTGTCTGCTCCTGCTCACATGGAGAGAATACTTAATTGATAGGAACAGTTTCCCCCTGCAGTACTTGAATCTGATTCCTGTAATGCATTTCTACAATCAGATGCAGGTACTACAGCCTTTTTCAAAAGAAAATAAAATGATTGGAATAGAGTGTTCTTGTTACTATTATTACTACTTCTTTTTTTTTCCCCCTAAAAAAAAAAGTGGAATTTCAAAGAAAAGGGCAAGCCATGGCTTGGTATCTGAGAGATCATTTTTCCAATCATTATTCAATACTTATTTACATTACTGCAATATTTAGGTGACTCAGTCAAAAGCAGGGCCCTTGTTCTGGTTGCTTTAGAGAGGGTTAACAAGCATAATCATTTTAAGTAGCTTATGACCCATTAAGAATTGTCTAAAATGTGAAATCAGTGCATTAATGCTGCCATCTTTTTTTTTATTCCTGCAACTCTAATAATGCTCTTTTGAGCATTAATGAGTAATTCTCAGGAGCCTAATACCTCACCAAGGAGGGTTTTTTTACACAATTTTCCCTAAAGGGAAGACTTGGCCGGGGGTCTTGAGAACCATTTGCTTGAAGGGTGGAGCACTAAATTTAACATATCTTTCCAGACCCATAAGACTCAAGTCCTAAAAGCAGTTACGACAAAAGAGACAAAGTGTATCTACATCTGTATCTACAGTTCAAGCCCTTTGTAAATATTAAATAATACAGATTTTGTAGTCTAATGTGCTCATGTCATGTATGACAACATTCAGCAAAAAGTGCCCCGAGTAACTTCTTGGCTTAACCACTTTCTAATTAGCTTGGGATATAATCAAGCATTTAGCAAGCACCATTTGGTTTAAAAGGTGTTGCAACTCTGTGTGTTTGTGCTCTTAGTTTATGGCATTTGCATGGTAGAATGAGTTAGTGTGACAAGCTTCACAGAGACAAAAAGTGCATTTTCTGTCAGATTCTATCCTGTATCAGGTAAAGTTAGTGCCTCAGCTGTTCACCTTGCCCTTGGCAGATAGCACTGATTTAGTTGTAGAACAATCAATGCACTCTGGCTCCTGTGCTGTGAGATTTCACAGCGTGGGTGTTAGCTTGAACCATCAGTAATTTCACCTTAAGTTCACACCAGACTAAGTACAGTAGTGGCTGAGCAGCCTGTAGCAGGCACACTCTCTTCTACTGATCCTGCTGTGGGAGAATAGCCCTTAGCAGAAAGACAACACCTGAAATTGCAGTAGTTCAGTCTATTTAGACTCCTTTGCCAGTGTGATAAGACTGCACACACTGCCATGTAACACAGATCAGCTGGTGGGTGGTAAATAAGCCAGCCTTGTGACACGATTGTGGGATCGTGACCTAATTAGAAGGTTAAGGTGAAGTTTAATTTGAGAAGTTTTGTTTTTCTTACCATTCCTATAAAATCTAATCCAATCTTGGTATAATTTTAGCTTCTGGAGGCTTTTTTCCAGAACAGGCTTTGTATTTCTGGCAAGGTAGAGTTAATATGAGCAGCACAGCCTTGCAGTTTCCATGAGTTTGAAAGGAAGTTCTACTTAAGAGTAGGTGAACATGTGTAAAATTACTTTGGTCTCTATTTCTATTTTATTAATATCTTAGACTTGATTAAAGCAGATATTGTCCAGTCTGTGTATGGTATTTCTGAATTGCAAAGTTAATTGTACAAAATGTCCCCAGCCAAATGGGGAAGTTGCTATTGCTGAATCAGAATGGTGGGCTTCCTTAATTATACTATTGATTAGCTGCCAGTTCCCTAGTCCTTAGCAAGCAGAAATTAAAAATGTAGCTGGCATAAGAACTTGAAGTGCTGAACAAATGAAAATTGGATACATAATACATTCAAATTGCCTGGAAGGGCTGGTCAGAATGAGGAGAAGGTATAAGTATTCCTAGTTTTTCAGTAATACTCAGTATGGTCTATATGTTTCATGCCCTACATAAGTAACAGCTGGAATGTTTTATCCCCTTCTAGTTTTGTTTGGGTTTTGTTTTTGTTTTTTCCCGTTCAATCGTATTAATGTAAAAATCTACTTCATGGGTCATAATATAGAAATGAGGTTTCAATTTGTAGATCTGTTTCTTAAGCCAGCTTTGCCAGTAATTTGGGATTTAAGGCAAACCACTTTGTCTGTTCCTCTCCCATTTCCTATCTGATCAGTCTAGACATTGTTCAGTTCAGGGAACTGCCCTTGATGTAATTCTAAACTCTCTTAAATTGAAAGAAAACTTTAGGACAGAGGTATTTCTGTTCAATTAAAATGTTCTATTAAAAACTTTCAAAAAACACGTATTTAATGCTGATACACTGAGCATGACTAGGTTATCTCTGACTACTTAAAATGTCTGGATTCTTTCATGATGTTGACACTTTGGTTGAAAAACTCAGAATAATGAGTTAACTTTCCTCCTTGTTAATTCTGTATAAATTAACAAAGACTTCAGAACAATGCACTTGTTAATGTAGTCAATGTTGTTTCTGCTTTAAAGTACACATTGCATTTACTTAGCTGAATTCTCAAAAGACATGAAGGCATAGTGTCATTGTTAACTTTTAAGGTTTTGATGTAAGCTTAAAAAAGCTTAGTGTTGTGGATAAGTGATTTAAAAAAAATCTTTCTAACTGGGATTTCTATTTAATGCTTAAAATTCCTCTTTGAAACAAAATTTAATGCTTTTAAAGCATTGTTGAGTGGGTTGGTTTAGGACACAGTTTTCTTCCTTATTGCTTGAATGTGTGGACTACATTTTGTCAAGACATAGATTAACATAGTCTTCGAGGCTGGAAAATACCTCTAAGATAGTAAAGTCCAATTGTACCACCATCCAGTACCACCCTGACAACTGAACCATGTTCTGGAGTGCCATGCCGACATGTTTCTTGAACACCTCTAGGGACAATGACTCCACCACCTCTCTGGGAAGCCTGTTCCAATGCCTGACCACTCCTACAGTGAAGGTGTTTTTCCTAATACACGATTTAAGCCTCCCCTCGTGCAGCTTGAGGCCATTTCCTCTTGTCCTGTAGCAGTTTCTTGTGAGAAGAGACAAACCTCTGTTCAGGTAGTTGTAGAGCAGTGAGGTCTTCCCACAGCCTCCTTTTTTCCAGGCTAAATAACCCCAGGTCCTTCAGCCACTCCTCATCAGACTCGTGCTCCAAACCGTTCACCAGCTTCATTGTCGTTCTTTGGACACACTCCAGCACCTCCATATCCTTTTTGTAGTGAAGGGCCCAAACCTGAACACAACACTCCAGGTGCTGCTTCACCAGTGCTGAACACGGGGTGAATGTCAGATGAACACAGGTGCTGAACATCACTGCCGTGCTCCTGCTGGCCACACTGTTGCTGATAGTGCCAGGATCATAGAATCATAGAATGAATATAGGTGGAAGGGACTCCCAGAGGTCATCTAGTCCAAGCCCCCCTGCAAGAAGCAGGGACACCCCCAACTAGATCAGGTTGCTCAGGGCCTCATCCAACCTGGCCTTGAACGTCTCCAGGGATGGGGCATCCACCACCTCCCTGGGCAACCTGTTCCAGTGCTCCACCACTCTCACAGTAAAGAACTTTTTTCTAATATCCA
>VXBZ01010482.1:861270-895449 GCA_013399135.1 Heliornis fulica | reverse complement strand
GACCCAGATGCAGGACCTTGCACTTGGCCTGGTTGACCCTCATGAGGTTGGCATAGGCCCACCTCTCCAGCCTGTCAAGGTCCCTCTGGATAGCATCCCTCCCCTCCAGCGTGTTGACAGCACCACACAGTTTGGTGCCGTATCAGAACAGCTGATGCTTTGTCCCTGTTACTTTCAGAAGTTCATCCTTGAAAACATTTTGAGAAATGTGCTAGACAGGTGAAATAGTCTAAAAGTAGCCATTCAGCCCAGCCTAAGTCCAGGAAACGGTGAAGGGACCATCTGTGCCATGTGTGCTAGGTAAGGAATATAGGCTAGGTTAACAGAGCAGGTGAAACAACTCCCACTGCACCAAGGAAAAGTTTCCAGTTATATTAATGTGCCAGATACAAAAGAACATGAGGGGAGGAGCATTGAAAAAAATAAAATTAGAGGTTTATAAGGGGGCTTGGTTAAAATTTAAGTGCCTGTGTCTGAGAGCAATTAAGGAAGTCTGCTCTCGAGTGTGGTTCAGCCCATCAAGCTCCAAAGCACAACCTAGCCAATATTTCTATTCTTCTTGTTTTCAAGCTAAAATTGGGACTGTGTGTTTGATATCAGACTTAATGTTTCTAAATATTGAATTGCAATTTGTAAAGAAACTGCATCTTTCTGAGGTGTGGAGGAATAAAGGTGTGTGTTCTCCTAACAGAGCATAGGAGGCAGTGTTGGCTTATGAAGATGTGACTTAGCATCTTCAAGTAGCAGTTTGGTTTTGTTTAGACTTTAGTATAATCTGTTTTGAGGAGACAGTTCTCGTGAGATGATGTGGAAAATGAGGCCTTTGATTATTTTTTGAGGTTTTCCTTGTATCCCCTTTCTCCTAGCAATTTACACTGTAGTATAAGATCCCCTTTTGTATGGTACATTAATTCCCTATTTCTTTTACTACTCAATGTTCCAGCAAGGTTCTATATTCAAGAAATAAAGATGCAATTCAAAGGCTGTTAGAAGTTTATTTTTTCTTTTTTTTTTCCTTTTAATGTTTTAATTGAGGTTGTAAAACTCTGAGATGATAGCAAGGGACTTGACAGGTATTGAATAACTTTTACAATCTCATTATATTCATAATAGTTTATTGCTACAGAATTTCAGTGACTTGCAAATGAGTTCACAGCTCTCTTAGCAGGATAGTTACTGGAGTTCTTACATAGTTTCTTAAATTGCTTTTCTCAGTTTTGAAAACTGAACCACATGATGGCTTCACGTAGCATGTCCTGTTGTCAGGTATATGCATCTGGAGGTTAACATAGAGCTGCTACATATAAGGAGACTTTGATCTTTCTGTTTATGACACCTAAGCAGAAATCTAAATAAGCTGTTGACAGCAGCACAAGCCTATAAGCTGTAGAGTATAAGTTCACCTTAGTAGTATTCAAAATGACAATTTTCAAAGGCTTCATAAGAGACAGCCTGGGTATCTCCCAATTTTGGGTTCCTGAAGTCTTTCTGATTGTTCTTCCATGTACCTCCAAACCTGAGTAGGATGAGGGTTAAAGAAATCCTGCTTAGCCTTCTGCCTCTTATGATCAACAGGCCACGTGTAATAGACTAGTTCATCTGGCTCTGAACAATTAATGCTACGTTAAATTGATAAAAATTAGAAAATTGCAGCTACATTAAGTTACCCAAAATTTATCCATAGAAAAGGAATTGCAATAATCTCCTTTTGTATTTAGGAGGAAAATGAGATTACAAAAACCTGAGTTTATTTTGTCTTTCACTGGAGTCTTCTGGTTTTTTTCCCCATTTGTACTCGATCTTGTGTCATTAAGGCTCAGGAAAAATACATTACTGTGTCTTGTAGTGGTTTTTTTTCTATAGTCATAATTTTGTCTGTTTTTTTGGCAGCAATACCTGAGCAGTCTGTGTGCCTTGGGATGGCACCCAAGGATTTAATTTTCTGACTTGCAAGGAAGGGAAAAGTACCTTTCCCCACATAGTTTTCACCCAAAATATTTGAGGGTTGAGCAGGGGATAATTTCCATTTCCAGCAGTCAAAACCCAGCCTTATGAACAGAGGCATCATGCTGTTGGGACGAAGCAGATTGCAGGTACCCTGATCTCAAATAGCAGCACAGGTCCTAGTGTGCAGGGCCTGTAAAACCCTACAAGCTCTACTTCAGCTGCTTTTTGACACATAGCCATGATTGAGTTTGGTTGGGGGTTGTTTCCTGAGTGTGATAGGCATATATGCTTGTAAGGGAGGAATTTTGAGTCTAGCAAAACTGCAAGCTCTCATGAGTTTGTTTCTATTGCCTTGACAGATCTTAAATTGCAGGGAATATAAACTGTAGCTGAAGGATGTTATCTGTTTATATAGGCTTACAGACATATGTGATCTGTTTGGTTACAGTACTTCTGGAAAGCATGCCTGCTATCGCCCTTCTTTTCTGCCTGCAGTGGATGTTAGTCTAAACTAAAATGTGTGAAACTTGTTTCTGCTGGCTGCATACTGAATGAACTCTTACAATAGCTTTGCTCTCCAAACTGAAGGCTGGGCAGCCATGTCTTACAAACAATGCTTATATTAGAGACATTAGACTTCTGGATTGCTTTTCTGAGTTGGGTGCCAAAGGGAGATGGTATAAACGTTGCCATTTAAGACCATTGCCCAGCAGTGACCCATCAACACAGTTCTGTGCATTGAAGTAGTTTGTTGCCAGTAAGGTCAGGGAGTACACTTGGAAGGAAAATGTATTTTCTATTCCCAATTCCTTTTGAAAGTCACAGAATGTATTGCAGGTTTTGCTGTAAAAGCACAAAAAGGTGTATAGAAGTTGGCTTGAATATAACTACCTCCATTCTTGATTGATCCTGAAAGGTGGCACAGAGTCAGCTACTCACAAGGGACAAAACATTGGCATCTGCTCTGCTTACAGTTATGGAAATAGTTTTGTTTATCCCCACTCTCAAGACATCTGTAAGAGTATTTCTTAAGGCTTTTACTTTAGAGAGACACTACGCTGTGGAAACGTCTGATTTGCATCCCTTATTCATGGAAATGAACTGCTCTAAGGCATGATGTGTCTCTGTTGTGTGGTTTAGGAAGTTAAACATTAAAAGTACTAGAGGAAACATGCTGCAATGAAACTAGATTGGGTTATTCAAGTTCATCTGGTTCTTTGAGAATCCAGTTATGCCAACATAATAGAGAAGAAAGGAACAGCACTGTTGATTCAAACAAAAAAAAAATCAACAGGGAATCACAGACTGGTTTGGATTGGAAGGGACCTCAAAGCCCATCTAGCTCCAACCCCCTGCCATGGGCAGGGACACCCTCCACTAGCCCAGGTTGCCCAAAGCCCCATCCAGCCTGGACTTGAACACTGCCAGGGCTCAAGGGACAACCTCAGCTTCTCTAGGCAACCTGTGCCAGGGCCTCACTACCCTCACAGGGAAGAATTTCTTCCTAATGTCTGATCTAAATGTCCCCTCCTTAAGTTTAAGGCCATTCCCCCTTGTCCTGTCCCTCCCTGCCCTTGTAACCAGTCTCTCTCCAGCTTTCCTTTAAACCCTTTTTCTATACTGGAAGGCTGAAATAAGGTCTCCCTAGATCCTTCTTCAGGCTGAACAAGCCCAACTCTCTCAGCCTGTCTTCATAGGAGAGGCACTCCAGCCCTTTGATTATCTTCATGTCCCTCCTCTGGACTTGCTCCAACATCTCCATGTCATTATGTTGGGGACCCTAGAGCTGGATGCAGCTCAAATGCATCTCATCCGATCTCATTTGATCCATCACAAGGCAACAAGATTATTGGTGCAGAATCACCTCCCTTGACCTGCTGGTCATGCTTCTTTTGATGTAGCCCAGGACACAGTTGGCTTTCTGGGCTGCAAGTGCACATTGCTGGGTCATGTTGAGCTTTACATCAATCAACACCCCCAAGTCACACTCCTCAGGGCTACTCTCAATATGTTCCCTGCCTAGCCTGTTGCTGTGCTTGGGATTGCCTTGACCCATGTGCAGGACCTTGCACTTGGCCTTGTAGAACTGTGCTGTGCTCATGGATGCTCCTCCCAAGCCTGCACAGGTCCCTCTGGATGGCATCCTTTCCCTTTGCTGAGGGTGCACTCAATCCCAGTGTCCATGTCACTGACAAAGATACTTAGCACCAGTCCTAGTACTAACCCCTGAAGAATGTCATTCATCACTGGTCTTTGCTTGGACATCAAGTCATTGACTGCAACCCTTTAGTGCAACTATCCAACCACTTCCCTATCCACAGAGTGGTCCATCTGTTGGATCCATGTCTCTCTAGTTTGGAGACAAGGATGTTTTGTGGAGCAGTGTTAGGTAATAACACTTTAACCACATTCCTCTCCAAATTGAAGTGCTTCCAAATAATCCCAGGTGAAAAGAGAATTCTAACCCTGTCTCCAGTCGTTAAAAGGAGGTTTGTTATTTGTCTATTGAATTTGTTTGGTTTTTACATTTCAGAGATAATGCAGCATTTTTTGTGGATCACAATTTGGGGTTATTTTTCTCATAATGGCTGAAATATTACATGTAAAAGCAGGTTTTGATTCCTGTGCCTTACTTTTCCAGATTTATTCATTGTACTGATGATTCCCCTGATCCATCCTTGGGTTATGAGGTAAGACTCCTTGTGTGATTTCTAGATAATTTAAATGAATTGCTCACAGGCAGGCTGCCGTTTGTGCTTGGGTATGTGCCCATAAAATTTGTTTTGTTTAACTGTATTGCTTGGGCAGTGTGGGGAAGCCTGGTTAAGTGCTCCAGGGCATAAGAAGTTAATTTAATTACAGCTCAGAGATGAGCTGAAGTTCAGCCTTTTGAAGCTTCCTTGCAGTTGCCTCTTATGTCTGTCAGGTGTTGCCAGGAAGGACAAATACAGTAGCTGAAGGTTGTGTATTTTTGATAATATGCTGCTTGAAACCATTCTAGATGAGGTTACAGAGAAAGAAGGTAGTTGTATTGGCTTGGGACATCCTGAACTGATCTATCATATCTTGTTTCATATGCTCATTACCAGATTAAAATGTTAACACACCAATGTAGATATTAATGCTTTACACGGTTTCTGTGCTGCTGTTGCTTTATAATAGCATCTCGTCATCTCTCTTAATAATTTTTATGTAAATGTAGCATTTCTCATCATCCTGTGGGCTTAAGGGGCTTCAGAAAAGTCAGTGAACCCTGTGGTTTTTTAAAGTGCTATCCTAATGCTTTAAAAATATAGGAGGTCTGAAAGTTTAAACAGTTTTGTGACTGTGCTACAGTTAGGGATGTCTTCTTCGAGTACTGAGGGTTTTTTCTGCCTCGCTTTTTGGAGTTTCCAGTACTCATGAGCAGTAATCCAGGGCCCCCAAAAAAACCAAAAATCCATCGGAATTCTTCATCTTAGGAAATGCAGAAACTTGAGAAAGTGCTGGAGATATGCATTAATTACCAGGCAGTCTGTCCTTTTGACTATAGTAGTTTGGTTACTATTTCTATCTCGTGTCCTTATTTTAACTGGTTTGCGCCTTCAAAGGCGTCACAGGATTCTGCTTGGGTGTATACTAGAATAGAAGTTAATTTGGTTAAATTTAATTCTGCTCATCAGCTCTTTTGATTGGGGAACAAGTTTCTGCCAATTCCATGACAGATTTGTTGTGTTGTACAGCATGGGCTTTTTTTTTTTTTCCCATGCTCTATCATTAATGTAGCTTTGAAGTTGTTTCAGAAATAATTTTATAGTTACAAATGCTGTAAAAAGTGGAAGAATAGAAGATAATTAAGGTGGGGAGGGGCCTCAGAAGGTCTCTAGTCCATTCTCATGCTCAAAACTGGGTAAATTATGAGATCAAATCAGGTTGCTTGGGATTTTATCAGATCTAGCCTGAAAACCTCAGTGGGTGGAGGCTGTGCAAACTCTTAGGAGGGAGCTGTTCCAATGCTTGACAGTCCTCACAGTGAAAAGTTTCCTCTTGCATCCAGTCAGAGAATCACAAAATGGTTGGGGTTGGAAGGGACATCAAGGATCATCTAGTTCCAACCCCCAGCCTGGCCTTGAGCACTTCCACTCTGAACCTTTCTAGTTTGGGCTAGATGACCTTTAAAAAGGTGCCTTGCAAGCACAAGTTTTGTGATTCTATGAAATTGATACTGTCTTAATTGCTTTCAAGTATTTGCTAAGATGATTATGTGAACTTCAGGCTAAGATTGTTGTGTTTTCTTATATCAGAAATAACTTCAGAGGTCATCTTGCATTACAGCAAAACAGAAAATATACCTGTGGACAAAAAGTTACCTGTTACCTTTATGAAATAATACTTTGTCATTTGTTTTTCCTTTGTAGCTGGTTCTTCGCAAATGGTGTGAACTAATCCCTGGTGCAGAATTCAGATGCTTTGTCAAGGAAAACAAGCTTATAGGTAAGGATTTTCTTAAAGATAAGATTATTAGGTGAAATTCTTAGGAGTTTCTATGATTCTTTGAATCAGCTAAATCTGAAGGCAGCTATTCCTTATCATGCCTCATTTCCAGAATTAATATTTTCTTCTTTATGTAATTTAAAATGTGACATGCCACGTTTCTCTTCCTGCTGTATTTGGAGGCCTGATGTCACAGCATGCTCAATATTAAAGTGGGAATATTTTTAATTCTAATGGCTAATTCAGAAACTTCCCTTAAAGGCTGTTTTGTAAGCAACTCTTCTATATTCAGGAGCAGATTGCATCATAGCCAGCTTGCTGATTGAATACAGAGGCAGTTGAGTATATTATGCTACATGTGGATGTTGTATGTGTCGGGGAGTTCAGAACATGTCCACAGGTGTACAAGGTGCCTGAGCTCATATTATGTTCAGTGTAGTTTAGTCAGTAAACCTGTAGATCTGTTACTCTGGTTTAAAAACCTGAATATAAAACGTTTCAAGTGAAACACTGAATAACTAATGTATCCACAGCGTGCAAAGAGCTAGTGGGAGACCTGTGAGAGATAGAGAACAGGGAGATTGTGCTATAGCAAGTATTTTAGGCAGCTGTAGGGTAAGTTTAGCTGAATTACACTCTACTGGATGAATTGACTATTCTCTTCTGGCTGTAACAGGAGCTTCGACATCTAGTGCACGTAAGGGTGCTTGAATTGAGGGGTTTAATTTCAGGCTAAATACTGTTCTGTAGTTTCAGTTAATTTTTGGTGTGGTTTATGATAGACTCTTTAAAGGTGAACAGAAATTTAAATAGCACAGGACTAATGCATGCTTGTCCTTAAAAAGACTGAGTTACTCTCATAAATTCTAACAAGGAAATGTTACAGTAGTGATGTAGCAAAGCTCTAATCCATACTTTATAGGAAGGAAGGTGATTTTGTGCTTTGAAATAAACCCATGTTTGCTTGTGTTGTCATATCTGCATAACCACAAGCACCAAGATGTGCATATGCAAGTGATCTGTCCAGGATGCCTTGTGATGAAGTGAAGGGATATTAGCTGTCTAGACCTCATTGTTTCTCCTGACTCCTTCTCAGCATGGTGACTCTGTGATTGTTTTGGATTTGCCTTTTTTTACCTGTTAGGAGCTGTCAGCATCCTGTCCCACCTTGGTGAATCAGTAGGAACATACTCCTTGTCCTTTGTTGCCTGATCTGGGTGTCCTGTGAAGCTGCACACAGATTTTTGGGATGTGCTGGTCTAGGTGCTGTCAACACATATCATTCTCATAGCCCTTATATTTGTCTGTTTCTTCTTGTGCTTCTATGCTGATGTTCCCATTCTCTCTATTCATGCCAATCACAGGTTTATTACAGTTCTCTGTAACAAAGTTTATTATGCTAATAGCAGTGGTTCTCTATTTAGCCAGTGTTGCTTAATGGCTACTGACATAGCTTTTTATATGGGTAAGAACTGAATCCTGTGCTGCTGGAAGACCACAATTTCCAGACTTAGGCATCACTATAATAATCCCTAAATCATTTTAATCTAAATTTATCCTAGAATATATGCAGTGATACTTATTTTCAAATATTCCAAAGAATTGTATGCTGGCTAATTAAATACTCAACTTATCTCTTTACTATATTTTGAAATCTAGTAGCTGTACCAGTATGGGTTGGGTTTGTAGGGTTTTTTGTTAGCATTCCAGCTACATTTCTGCAGGCAGTTCCAAGGTTTTTCACAGTATGTTCCCATGCTCTCAAAATTATAAGCCTATCAGTCAAACTAAGGAATGATACTTCCACTGTGTAGTGAATAATTTTTCAGTTGCACATCTGCATCCCCTAAGATGCCACCATCTTTGTGTTCAGACCCAAGTTAAGCTTTGCAGCTGTATTAATAATTCAGAGTTCCACTGGTGTCGTGAACTTTGTATGACCTTTTTAAAGGGCACATCTTTGGAGACAGCACTTTCTTACAGTAAAACAATCTCTGTGTTTTGTATATGGTTAAAATAGCAAACTGCCCTCATTGATGCATCTTCCTTGGGGGATTCTGGCTTTTTCTTCCCCTAAGTAGTATGGGTTACTCATTCTGCTTTGACAAGGAAGGTCTTCATTTGACGTTTGTCCAGCAACATATTGCAGTGGTTTACATTGACGTATCCTGTAGGAGAACTTCTGCCAACTAAGATGCATGCAAGTATATAATTCCATTGATGTCAATTTAAGCTCTCTTGTAGACAAACAAAAGTCTGAAATTAAGAGCTTGTGATGTAGCTTGGATAGGTTATCTAATGTCAGATATACAATCCCTTGAGGGGCCTGAGTGAGAGAAATAAGATGCTAGACTGCGTGCCAGCTTGTTGATTTTGGGATATCAAACAGGTATGCTTTATTCCACACTTAATAAGTCAGATAAATGAGAATCTTTGTGGTGTGCTAGGATCTATCAGCTTTGTTAGTGTGCAAGCCTGGCCTCTACCTCTCTCATTTTGTGGTTCCAAATTCTGATCCCTATAGCTAATGTACAGAACAGAAAAGGTTTTTGACCAGAGTAACAGGGTGTGGGGATTAAATTGAAAGGAAAAGACAAGAACTGGGTACTTGAACTCAGGCAAAGGTTGCTGCTGAAATTCACATACAAAGAGTCTAAGTGTATACTGTGAAATGTCTGAAAGACTGTTGAAAGGGAAAGTTACCAATAGAAGGGCTATAAGTATTGGAGAATAAAGGCAAACAGTAAGTAATTCTTAATGGTTGATACCTGAGATATCCTCATCTTCTGAAATATGGATGATAACATGCCTATGTCTGATAACTGCATTTGTCTGGCTGGCTTTTTTTGCATGCCTAATGCTCTTTATAATGATGTAAAATTATTGACAGGTATCTCACAGAGGGACTACACTCAATACTACGATCATATCTCTAAGCAACATGAGGAGATCTGTAGATCAGTACAGGAGTTCTTCAAGAAACACATACAGTATAAATTCTTGGATGAAGACTGTAAGTATCTTAAGACATCAGTTAGCAAGGGGAGCACAGAGGAGGGAAGGAGGATGTTTATGAGTAAAAGTATGTTTTGCATGTATAGTTAAAAAGACCTAAAACCAGAAATTAAGATAATGCTACTTAAAGTCCTTTTTCAGGGTTTGAGGTTTGAAATTGAAAGGACTTGCAGGGCAGACTCCCCAGAAAGGATACCTGTCCTCCTGCCTCCTTGCTGACCCAGGCTTCTTCACTCCACAGCACACCAAGCTGCAGTGTGCTAAATTCCAGTTGACTGCTGGACATCAGTGTTAAAACAAATACTTATTGATAGAGAGAATCATCCCCAATATTTTAAATCTGGCTATCTGCATCCATCTCTTCATAACATTGCTTTCAGGGAGCTTGGTTCTGTTTAACTTGGGAGAGTCCTGTAGCTCTTGTGGGTGCAGCATGCAGAGCAATGTAGTTTTTGAACTACTTTAAATTAGGAACAAAAAAAAAAAACCAAACCCCTGAAGGATTAGGCTGGAGCTTTTCAAGACAGCACAAGGCAGGAGTGGAAGGTCCCATCAGAAGGTATAATGTTTGGGGTTTTTTTAAGCTTTTTTTTCCTTTAGACTTGTTAAGAAAAAAAAATCTAAATCTGCAAAGAGGGGTAAGAAGTGCTTAGTAAGAGTCATTTAGTAGTAAGAAGAGTACTTGTATATGAACATGTTATCAGATGTTTGCTGCTGAATTCTTGATGTCTTCCTTGGAGAAGAGACAAGTTTCTTTTCATGAAGTTAAAGTAATTTCTCCTACAATATTGATGCACAGCAGTTTAGCTGCTGAAACTTCTGAATAATGGTGACAATATTTGATACATCTAAGCAGCCCTAGTAAATTTTTGTGTTCTTTAAATGTAGAGTCCTTTTGCAAAAATTATTGGAAATAATAATTGAACATGGTTAATAATTTTGCTGAGCCACCAGAGCAGTCAAATAGATCTGTCCTGTCTGACTTGCTGGAAAAGATACCTTCTGATGCCAATCTATCTTGTATTAAAATTCTTAATAATTTGACCCTGCAGACTTCCTTTATTTCAGTCCAGAAAAGTTCTCAAGGGCCACTCCTTAGAGAAGACTAGTAGCCTGAAAATCAGTATACTAATTTAATAGTTCCATAGCCCTAAAGTTTTGAAGTAAGATCAGAGATCTTACATTGTGATTTTTGTCTTTTAATTTTCCTCTGTGTTCCATGGTAATTTTAGCTGATATGGTAATTTCAGCTGATAGATAAAAATTCAGAGCACTATTTTGGGAAATTGGTGGCTAGATTTAGGCTCTGAAACTGCTGTCTGGTGAACCAAAAGGTCTGATGTGTTTATGTAAAGGGTGTAATTGGTGTTAACCTTCTGAGAAAAGGAGGTTTCAGGGTGACCTTCAGGGATGAAGGTCTATTAACCTTTTGTTCCTAGTCACTAAGTGCTAGTGACTTCTGCAGAGAAAAGCTATGCAGAAAATGTTTTCTGGGTTTTTTACCACCCTTTATTCATCCCCCAGCTTAGCCCTTGATCCACTTGTCTGGTAGCATATGTGTTGTTAACAATAAAAATCTGGGTTTGCTTGCTTGTTTGCTTTTAAAAGGAAAGGTGGTATTGCTTCTTTTCCTAACTTATTTCGTTGGGGATTTTGATGCAGTTTGCTCTGCTTTTTTCAGTTGGTCTGGTACCATTTCCAGATGGAAGAGTTGAGTCAGAGCAGCTGAAGCATTTTGGAGTCAGAGCAGTAGGATAACAGATGGGCGAATGCTTTATAAATACTTCTAACTGATGTTAGAATCTTCTAAATATCTTTTCACAGAGGCCAATAAGAATGGTGGTCTGGAGGTATTGATACTTGATGTAGCATTGAGCCTTGGCTTTGCTCTCTGAGTAGTTTCTGATGAAGCTTTACTACAGTCTTGCTGGCCCATGACACTCCTGCTCCAAGCTGGTCCCTCAGAAGGAGGGAACAATTTAGATTTTCTTCTCTGCTCAACACTTGTGAGTGTCCTCAACTAGACTCCAATGTCTCTTAGTGGGGATGTAAATTCTGCTGTATGCTGCTAGCCTCAAGGAGTGCCACAGGCTTGCTAGCTAACAGGTGTCGTTTTACTATAAAGCTCAGACACAAGTTTTCCATTAATGAAATATGACTGAGAGGACACAATACAGGCACTAGCTTCAGTTGAGCAGCCTGAGGAGAAATTTAGAATTGCTGTGCTTCTCTTCACATTGATGACTTGGCCACTGAGGCTTGTCTTCTCAACAAAATCGTAGCACTTAATTGCAGAGTAACACTTTGAATTGGCATTACTGACCTTGTACAAAAAGCTGAGTGGGTTTTTAGCCTACATGGTCAAAACCAGTTACATGACTGGCTTTGTGCTGTTGAGTTGTGGTTTGCCCTTAGCCCAGCCAGCTTTGTGTGAGATGTTAGATTAAGCTGCTGAGTAGCTTTGGATGCATGAACGTGATCAATCAACATCCCCGTTACTGTGACAGGCAGCTTCCTGAGTAGTAGCTGAGGCTCAAGTGTTCTCTAGTCATATCCTGAGTTTAGTTTATTCCACATGTATTGGGAAATCTCTTAGCTGAAATATTCCCTTACTTATTAGTGAAGGAAGTGTCAACACAGCATATGTCTGAGTTTTTTCTAGACATTGGCTTTTCTTCTTTCTGCTAAACAGGTACAATTTCTGCATGCAGTCATGCCTGAATGCTTACGTGTCCATTTCTCTAGCTCAATAGGAAGACAAAGATGTGCTTAACCATACAGAACAGAAGCTAATAGAGAGATGCATGTAGAAAGGATTTGTGCTTAATTAAGTCAAGGGGAGGGACAACAGTGGGGTCTGTACAAGGCAAAGCTTTGCATCAGTTAGTAGAAAAGGGTCTGTTGGAAAGAGTTGTTGGTAACAGTAGGTGTGTTGTATCTGCTCTAGGTTACATGAAACCCTATCACTGCCACCTCCTCCTCCTCCTCAGCACGCCCACTGACCCCTTTGTTCCTACAACCAGTTTGTCAACCAGTTTGTCTTGTTATCTGCTGAAGCCCTAATCCCCCTCAAGCAGGAACTTTCTGTGGTGTTTGTGTAATGTCTAGCACAGTCATGATCCTTCTTGGAAATTTCTCCAGTTTGCTGTAAACCAAACAGTAATGACAGAATTAAGGTTCTCTGGACTGAGTTTATCAAATGTCCTTTGGGGGTGGAGATGGGGGCAGGGATCAACAGAAGAAACCAGTATTAAATGGAAAATCCCAGCTGCTGCTCTCTCACTGCATTAATAGTAGTTTTTGAAATGTTTCAGCTCCCTCTTGGAAATGAACCTAACTCTGGCTTGTTCTTTCAACATACTGACTTTGCAGTATGTTGAAAGATTGATTGTGCTGTGTACACAAGTGTCTATTCAGATTTAGACATCTCTGTGAAGTGATATATCTTTTAAGATTAACTTTTTTTTTCTCCTTTTCAGTTGTTTTTGATGTGTACAGAGACAGCAGGGTAAGTGAACAATACATTGTATATAATTGTTTATTCTGTGGAAATGGTACAGAGTTCTGCAACACTACAGAGGTGAAGCAAATAATAGCTTCATCTTCCTACAAGTGGCCCTGACAACAACAACAAAAAAAATCCCACCTAAAAACCTACTTAATGTTATTCTGTTCCCTGGGTCTTTTTCTATGTTAGACCCTGATTGCAGTAAGGGAATGAAAGGATTAGGGGTGAAAATACTTCAGTGCCAGTGATGTAATTATTTAGTAAATATCTTCCAGACAAGTAGTCTGTCTTTAAAGCACATAACTTTGGCTTCAGCTGCAATTCTGTCAGCTCTGTGAATCCACTGGAGGCAATTTAGATTTCATTATGACATGGAGAGTCTTTGCTGAAATAATTTAGAATAGAATAGACTCTTGGTTGGAAGTGACCTACAACAATCATCTAGTCTAACTGCCTGACTAGGGCTGACCAAAAATTAAAGCATGTCATTAAGAGAATTTTCCAAATGCCTCTTAGGCACTGACAGGCTTGGGGCTTTTTATTTTAAGATAGTTTCTTAATCAGTATCATGCAATATTACTGAATTGCTTTAGTGAAGCCCTGCCTACCTGTTGCTAAGGTTCCCCCTGCAGGGTGCTTATTCTGAGTGCTTTTGACAGAAATGTGTCTGAACATTCAGCCAGAATGGCTGTGAAATTCAAAAAATAAGATGGGGGTGATGTTTTGCTCACTTAAAAAAGCAAAAACAAAACAAAAAAACCACCAACCCCTCTCCCCCCCCCGAAAAAAAACCCAACCCACCAAACCCAAACCAGAAGGTGATTCTTACAAAATAAAAAAATTCTCTTTTATTTCTCTCCTGTGATGTTTTTCCTTATAGCATCTGAACTTGTCAAAACTAACAGTATTTCTTAAGATTACCCCTGTGAGGTTGGGAAATAACTTTTATTTCATATATGGAAATACAAAGAGGTAATTGGACGTGTCACATGCATCTATTCTTCTGGCAGTTTGTGCCAGATGGGAGCTAATATTTTTTCTTCTTAAGCTGCTCCAGCTGTGGTTCTGAGTGCTTGGCACTCCAGAACCCTGAACATGCAGGTAGTGACGGTGTGGGAAGAAATGTTCCATCTGAACTTAGTGTGCCAGTGTCAAGAGTTAGTCACCTTGACCTCCCAAGTCTGAATGGAGAGGCATAGAGCACACTTGTATTGCTTTGAAAGCAACCACAACCAGAGACGCATTGTATAGCCTTAAATCTCACAACCTGATTTGGGGGAATTGCATTTGTGCATGAGAGGTAAGCCTTTCTTCTAGCTTTTTAGTTTTGTTTTTCAAATCCTAAACCAGAAATGTAAGAAAATGGCTCTATGCTTTTGCTCTGTACACTTGGGATTCTCACTGTTTGGCTCGGTTACAGTTACAGGGTTGTAGAAGGTCTTTGAGTTGGGGGTCACTGCAGTAAGTCATGACTCTGACCTTTAACTGTTGCTAAAATCTTTTGTCATTGTGTAATTGTAAATCATACCCTATTTAGCAAAACAGAAACTAAACATGAGTGTGTTTCATGTGGAAAACAACTATTTTACTGTCACTCCTCACAGCTTTTAAGGTAGATATCTAAATAAAATAAAATAATGTAGGGGTTAAAAGCAGCTGTGCTGAACGGGAATGAAAATTACCTGCCAGACTCCACGATGCTGTCAGGCAAAATGAGGAGCAACACTTAAGCACTGAGCCAGGTTCTGCCGTTGGGAACTCTGCCTCACAGCTGAGGCATGAAGGCAGATCATTGAAGTAAAAGGTTTCAGCCTCTGTGGTCTCAAATGAGCAGTGTTTCTTCATCTGTCAAGATAAAAGGTATCTGTTCAGAGATAACTCTTGGTGCCTCCTACCCTCAGGTCTTGTAAACTGTGAGATAGCCCTTTGTGTGTCAGATCCTCCTCTGTTCACACATGCTTTTGTGGTTTGCAACTGTATTATTTGTCCCTCCCTTTGTTTGTGAGTTATAAGCAGCAGAAGAATATTGAGTGTTGCTGGGTGTGATTAATTTCCAGAGCCTGTGCTCCTCATCGGGCTGGTTGCACAGCAACCTCACCTGCAGAATAGCGAAATGTCCAGCGTCTGCTTATTTTAAATTCTTCCAACTCTAAATGTTCAGGTTGGAGAATCTTGTTCTTTATGGTATGGTTTTGAACGAGAGCAACTCCCTCCCTGTGCTTGCTTTGGTGACTTCACAGATGGTATGGAGTAGGCTGCCACAGATCCTGCTCCTTGAGTTGGAGGGTGCCGTAGAAGCAGCGGTGGCCTGGTTGAAAACAAGCTTATGTGTGTCTGCCTTTCCTGTTACACTCTCTTCAGACAAATCATCTTCTAAGGAAGAAACGTCCCCAGACAGCCTTCCAGAGACCTGGTCCTGAAGAGGTTATGTTGCAGGACTGGTAGCCTCTCTTTATTTGGATCCACTTCGTTTTCTCCTATTGTTTTTTCCCTGCCACTAGCAGCTCACAATTGTTTTGCAACAGCTGATAAGTCTGAGAATCGCCTCTACTATTGCTCCTGGTGAACACCAGGTGCTGTTGCTCTTTGCAAATACCCAGGTGTTAACAACTTGTAACCATGTTTAAGACAAGTCACTGTGGTAAGAGGTGCAGCAAGCAGCTCCAGACCACTGCTGCCTCACAGCTGCTTTTGTTAACATGCAAAGTAGTGCTGGTGACTATGCCCTGTGAACACTGTCACTGCACACCATGCAGCTCGGGTTGGGGCCATGTAACAGTTCAGTTTGCATTTTATCTGCCTTTTTAACTTCCTTTAGGCAGTCTTTGTCACAGGCGTTTCCTTTCAGCAGCACGTTGCAACACACTCCAGTAAAGCAAAGTATGAAGCTAACATGGTATGGTAAAGCTATTGTTAGAAAAAAAATAAGTAGTACAGGTTGGGGGTCTTTTTTCCCCCTCCAGATATGCTCAACTTTCCTCTCCCGTCTTATGCATTCCTCTGCTGTCATATGACAAAGAATACTAATACCAGATGATTGCAGATACATAGCTTTACTGCAGATTTTGGATACACAATGCAAGTCCTCTTGAACTACACTTAAATCATGAGATTGTGTGTAAGACTTTGATTAATCTTCAGAGAAGACAGTTTCATTACTGGCCCAAAGTTATATACACACCCTTTGATGAGCCCTGAAAAGCAGTACGTAGTTTGTTTTGCTGCTTCTCATCAATTTACAGCTCAGTGCAGATTTAAGACCTTCTCAAGGAAACAGTTAATTTCTTTGGTGTGCTGCTGGCTGGAAGGAGGTAGAAGTACTCCTGGGTGCTCACACAAAACAGGTGTCACTTTCTACCCCCCGAAACACAATTTTCAGGTTTTCCAGGGTATGTCTCTTCCCTAGAGAAATTGTCCTGAGTTCCTGTGAAAAAGCTGAGTTTCATGTGTTTGGAGTGAGGAGAAGTAGTCATAAAAGCCTCTCACAGGGAAGTCCTTTATTAGATGTAAACATTTCTGATGCAGAGAAATATTCTCTGAACTGCTGAATGAACTTTGCCAGCTATTGCTTCTGTCTGTGATTAAATTGGTTCATTAGCTTGTTTTTCTAGTGTGATAGAGTGAATCTGAAATTACGGATTCCTCTTCCTGCTGCCTTGAAGCTAACAAGATGTCCCCATTAACAAAAGTGAAACATGACTTTTAATGAGAATTTGTGACTGCTTTTTGAAGAGGAACAGAGATGGAAAATTGTAGCAGAGCTTGGCCCTGTTTGCTCTCTGCACTGATAGTGTCAATATTAGAGCAGAGGTGTTGCAATTTAGCCACACAGATTTGTGCTTCTTCACCCTTCCAAAACAAGAAATAAACCACTCAGGTCTGTGTCCCTGCAATTCACAGGGTTGTTTGCTGTTTTTTTTTTAGCTGTCTGATTTCAGTACTTTCTTTGGGGTGTATTGGCTTCTTAAAATTTGCTCTGTGAGAGATGTACCCTGTGGGTCTGCCCTGAGAGACCTGTGAAAGGCTGTGTGCAACCACACGCTCACTGGTTGGGATGCTGGCTCAGTTCCAGTTTACAAGTAGTAGTAGTGTAATGGGTTTGTCTGTGCTGGGATTCCCCTCACCTGCCTAAGTAACTGGCTGTGGCTGATGACAGGCCAGGCAGAAAGTTTCTGTTCTCTGATGTAGAGGTTTCCATGCGTTTCTATATTGTGTGGGGTGTTAGTGCCCGTGGAGGTGGCTTAGGTGCTGTGGGTGGGAGAGGAAATCTCCATGACTGAAGGGTTCTAAAGCTTCTTTGTAGTTTAAAAACCACTTGGCTGTAGCATGAAGATACCTGCTGTTTCTATCAAGATAGGGAAGGTATTTTAAAGAGAGAAAGACTATCTTTCAGGAATGAGGGAAAGAAAGAGAAGTTTTCAGGTTTGGCTTCCAATTCCTGGTGATCTTGAAAAACACTAAAACCCTTCAGTCCTGCTTATGTTACAGCACCTATTTGCTTTCCATATTTGATAGGTCTAATTTCTTCCAGATGTAATACTTGTTTTTCAACTTTTTATTAGCAGTTATAGTTATGTTTCATTATAAGTTATCAGAATGTTTTATTAGAATAGATTTCACTTTCTTGGGCATTGTATCTTGACAAGACTCAAGAAAAACAAACTATTTTTTGCTTCTTTGCAGACATCTCTTTTACTTTTAATAAGTCTCTCATTTTTCACTTGTAAAACAGGCATGCTGTTGTGCATGCTGCCAGAACTGCTTGGAACACAGATTTATCAAAGATGAGGCAGGAGAAACTAGCCTGGATGATTAGTAATGGCTGTATTAAAAATGCCTTTAAACTATTCTTATCTATATGTGTGCAGCACCTTTCAGCTTTCATGAGCTCCAAGAGCCTTTTGCTCTGTATTTTAAAAGTCTCTTCTAAGACCAAAAACAGTAGCCTTTGTAGGCTGCTGAATGTACATCTGTGCTGAGGTGGCTTTTGATGGAAAGTAAAGTCCTTTTTCAGGGTTGTTTTTGTTTGCTTCACAAGTTTTATGTTTTTATTGTTTTTTTCCATTCCTCCTTCATGCTGCCTGGGGATCTTGAAGGACCGTGGTCACCTTACACAGAACTGTATTCAGCTAATTTGAGTTCTGACTTCTGTTTAAAAATAAAATAGTAACTCATAGCTTGCTGTGTTTAAACCCATGTCTAATGTAAAGGATATCATAATATTTTAAGTGCTTAAAACCAGATTATTTCAGTTTTGGCATCTTTTTATTTGAAGGTCAAGCATACTACAGTACTATATATGCATTCTGGATATTTTCTTTTTAAAAATTCTGTATCTAACATTCATTCTTTTATTGTTCATTGTTTCATTGCAGGGTAGAATTTGGCTAATAGATTTTAATCCATTTGGTGAAGTAACAGACTCACTGCTGTTTACATGGGAAGAACTGACCTCTGGGAAGAACTTGAAAGGAGACCAAGGTGAAGGGGAAGCAACAGAACAGGTACAGCCCTGCCATGAGAGATGCTGGCTAACAAATCCAGCTGGCATTATGGCTTATTTTTCTTCTTTCTTTCTTTGTTTTAATAAAATTGTGATGCAAATCCCATTGAAGTAGACAGGTGTCTGTAACTCATGAAATATAAACTCCAAGTGGAATCTGCCTTGTTTGACTGCAGTTAATCTCAACAAGGATCGCACGCCTACAAGGGAATCTTTAGCTCAGACAGTACAAGCCCATTACTGCAGTGTTGACCACATTGTGAAGCAGATGCCCTGAAACTTGGTTTTATACAGTTTTGATCCACTCTTTTCAATTTCTCTTAAAATCTGTTACTTTTCTATTTAATCACTTAAGGTACTGCTTTGTTGCGGATATCTATCATACAGTTTCCCAGAGCTTCAGATTTATGTTTGAGGGGAGAAAAAAAGCAGCTTAACTTCTGTCTCAGCCTCCTATCAAGTAACCTTAGGGAAGTCTTGCCCTCTGGTTGAACTCCCTGGACTTGCAGAGCAGGGCTTTTCTTTCCCTCTTCCAATATGGCTTGCCTCCATAAAAACAAGTAACTTCCTGTTAATACAGAGAGGAAGGAGTAGTCTTCATTTATTTCTCCTCCAGTTTTTTTCTCACTGTATGCTTGAAACTGTGTCTCATCTTTTTATGAATCCTTGGGCAGCTGGGTAGAAGATAGAGTAGCATGTTACTTCATCTTTGGAAATGCCTGGTAGTTTTCTGAGGGGAGATAGCGGGTCACATAACAGCTAGAAAGTAAATTAAAAATGCTAAACTTCATTAAAGGTAACTGAAATCATAGAATATATCATAGAATGTGTTAGGTTGGAGGGGACCTTTAAAGGTCATGTAGCCCAACTCCCTTCCACTAAGCAGGGACATCTTCACTAGATCAGGTTGCTCAGAGCCCCATCATGCCTGACCTTGAATGTCTCCAGGGATGGGGCCTCCAGCACCACTCTGTGCAACCTGTTAGAGATCTGCCACTCTCATATAAAAGATTTTTTTCCTAATATCCAACCTAAATCTTCCCTTTCCTAGTTTAAAACCATCCCCTCTCGTCCTATTGCTACATGCCCTCATGAACAGTTCTTCCCCAGCTTTCTGGTAGGCACCGTTCAGGTACTGGAAGGCTGCCATAAGGTACTCCTGGAGCCTTGTCTTCTCCAAGCTGAACAAGTCCAACCCTCTCAGCCTATCTTCATAGGAGAGGTGCTCCAGCCCTCGGATCATTTTTGTGGCCCTTCTCTGGATGTGCTCCAGCAGGTCCATGTCCTTCTTGTGCTGAGTATTCCAGACAGTATTCCAGTTGAGGTCTTGCCAGAGCAGTGGGGCAGAATCCCCTCTCTCAGTCTGCTGGCCACACTTCTTGTGATGCAGCCCAGGATGCAGTTGGCCTTCTGGACTGCAGATGTTCATCAGTGGCTCATGTCCAGCTTTTCATCCATGAGTACTCCCAAGTCCTTTTCCTCAGGGCTGCTTTCAAGCACATCATCTCCTAAACTTGTATGGATAATTGGGTTGCCCTGACCCAGGTGCAGGACCTTGCCCTTATTGAACCTCATGAGGTTCACCTGGGCCCACTTCTCCAGCCTGCCCATGTCCCTCTGGATGGCATCTCATTCCTCTGGCATGTTAACCTCGCCACTCAGCTTATTGTCATCAGCAAACTTGCTGAGGGTGCACTCGGTCCCACGGTCACTATCATTAATAAAGATATTAAATAGCACCAGTCCTAGCGCAGACGCTTGAGAAACACCCCTTGTCACTGTCTTCCATCTGGACTTTGAGCTGTGTGATGTGCCCTTTGGAGCCAACTGGAACATTTGAGCTTTGCTGTAGTTGTGTCACCATTTTCCTAGCACACTGAAAGAGAGAGAGACTCTGCTCTGCAGGCTGTCATTCATGCCATTTTTTCTTGGTCTCCCCAGGTGGCTATTGCTGTATGAAAACCCATTCAGTGAACCTTCCTGCTAAAAGCTGTGTCTCCTTTGTTAAAGCACACTCCCAGTTCTTAACTGATCACGGTGTGCCTGAATTTTTGTTTTGAGGTTTTCTTTTTTTCTCAGTGCCAGACACTTTACACAGTTGTCTGTGGTGTAAGAGTGGGTGAAAAGTAGAACAACATGTCATCGTGCTTCACCTTACATCTGATCACAGAATGTGGAATGAGGTTACTGAACTTCTATCTTTAAAATAAAGCTGCTTATTGCCATACAGTGGTCAATTATGTGTCATGTCGGTGTCTTAAACTGAAAACTATATCAAGTTACCCAAAATGTGTTGCTACATTTGAGTGTTTAGAGATATTTCTGGATATTTCATAGAAGTATTTTTTCCTTCAGTAAGTGGTTAAAAAAAGCTTTGATTGTAATTTCATTAAGGTTATATTTGCAAACATGGTTTTAAACAAGGAACCCGTTAAGGCAAGTTTAGGGATTCTGTTATAAAGGTTTTCTTTATCCACCTATTTAGTACTTGCTTAAAGTTCCTTACAGCTCTGTTATTACAGCACTTGTAACTGTGTGTATGTATTAAATGCATTAGTAATTGGTACATTTTATAAATCTTAAAGCAAGGGAAGAAATACCTTTCTTTGATTCTTGTTAACATTTTAACTTCTGCTCTTGAATGGGCAGAGTTTTTAATAAGAAGGATTTCCATTTTTCAGAGAGCACAGCTTTAGTTGAATGAATACCAGTACAGTTCAATTGAATTTACTGGTATAGGTTGGGGACTGGCCTGTTGTAGACTGGTGCAGGTGAGAGGGACCTGGGGGTCCTGGTGGACAGCGAGATGACCATGAGCCAGCAATGTGCTCTTGTGGCCAAGAAGGCCAATGGCATCCTGGGGTGTATTAGAAGAGGGGTGTCTAGTAGGTCAAGAGAGGTTCTCCTCCCCCTCTACTCTGCCCTGGTGAGACCGCACCTGGAATATTGTGTCCAGTTCTGGGCCCCTCAGTTCTGGAAGGACATAGAACTCCTTGAGAGAGTCCAGTGCAGGGCCACCAAGATGATGGAGTGGAACATCTTCCTTCTGAGGACAGGCTGAGGGAGCTGTCTCTTGAGCTTGGAGGAGACTGAGGGGTGACCTCATTAGTGTCTATAAATATGTAAAGGATGAGTGTCAGGAGGGTGGAGCCAGGCTCTTGGTGTTGGCAAGAGGAAATCACAGAATCTTCCAAGCTGGAACTTAGGAAGTTCCATGTGAATGTAAGGAGGAACTTTTTCACTGTGAGGGTGGCAGATCACTGGAACAGGCTGCTCAGAGAGGTTGTGGAGTCTCCTTCTCTGGAGACATTCAAGACCAATCTGGACACATTCCTGTGTGATTTAATCTAGGTGATCCTGCTCAGGCAGGGGCCTGGGACTAGATGATCTTTCAAGATCCCTTCCAACCCCTAACATTCTGTGATTCTGTGAATGCTAAATATTGGCAAAGTGACTCAGTCTCAATGAGGAGTGTGGGAAGTGTTGCAAGCTTTATTCACGTGCCCTGCTCTTCTCATGCCCACTGTCTCTTCCTAAGGACTATCCAGTTTTCCGCTGTACGAACAGCAAGGTCACTGTCCAGCCAAGTCCGTACCTGAGTTACAGACTACCAAAGGATTTTGTGGACCTGTCTACAGGAGAGGATGTTCACAAATTAATTGACTTTCTTAAACTGGTAAGAAGTAGTGAAAAAAAATTCTGACCATCTATTTTTGTGAAATGGGAACATCAAAGTGCCGGAATTGTGCTATTGTAATTAACATAGGTTACATAGTTACAGAAAAAGTAATGTATGAAGCCATTATACAATGTATTGTTAGTTCTGGGGTTGGTGTGGTTTGGGGGTTGGTTTTTTTTTTTTTTGTTGTTTGGATGAAGAACAACCTTTCATACTGAACTCGCTTCAGTTAATGAATTTTATCTTTATGGGAAGGAATGAGTGTAGTTTGACAAATGTTACCAAAGGACCTAGCTGTTTTCTTTCTTATTTAAATATAAATACAAATGTAATATAAATGAAAATACATTTTTTGAATGGCTGAAGCTTATCCTTTTAAGAACTTATTTAAAAGTTGGAAGATAAGTATATTAGGAAAAAACCTTCAACATTTTTTCCTTTTTTTCTGTAGGATTTCTTTGTTCACTTTGTAAGCTAGGGAAGGGGGAGGGCGGGTTCCTACATCTTCATCACTGGCTTCTGCTACCACCATCAAATTTTCTGATCTTGTATATTCTGTTGATTAATGTACAGGGCAAATCTTGTTCTTTACTGGAAACAAAATCCTGTAGTTTGAGCTGAGGAAAAGGACTGGTACTGTTCTGTCAATTTTCTGGAAACATCACTATTCAAAAAATGATCAGAAATGCAGTCATTGTCTAATATCCATTGTATCTGGAAACACTTGTCATGATTTATTAGTGCTTTTACTTGAGATAACTGTGTCCTAACATGAACTCTCCTGTTCCATTGACAGAAAAGAAATCAGCAAGATGATGACTGAGGTATCAAGAAGCATTACATTGAATTGCAAGAAATTCGGCAAAAGCTCGATTTAGCATAACTATTAAGAAATAGGTTTCAAGAAAATCTGCTTTTTATAGACAGTGAAAGAACTGAAGAATTGTTTGTCCTGTGTATCTGTTGGCTTACATAAAAGTGTAGAAAAGCTTTTTCAGAGAAATGTGAAAGGTCAGGGTGAGTTCTCACCAGATGCCACGTTGAATGCAATTATGCCGTGGTACAAGAAAGCAGCAATCTGAGTGCAACTGAATGAATGTTTTCCCATCTTATAATGTGAAGATTGATGCCATTGAAGTATGCTGTCGGATTCTTCAGTGATAAATTTCACAATATTTAATGCTTGTGCAGTTAAAACATCAAGCATTCTCTGAATTTAGGCACAGACTAGTTTAAAATATTGTATAGTCACAACGAAAAAGGAATGTACTTTTTTTTCCTGTTGTAACCCTGTAAAATTGTAAGTTTACTTTGTTTTGGGAGTACTTCTCGTCTTTCCATTACATAAAAGAAAATTAAAAATGGGGGGAAGGGATTTTGTTTTCCTTGTTATGGCAGCTAATCTGTTTCAGAAAACAGCTGTAGCTATCATAGGCTACTTCAGGTTGAAAGTTTTGCATTTCAGAAATGTGAAATTCCGAGTGCTTGTTAAGGGAAGTAATATTTTCACAGTAGTTAAAGCTGTGACATTTGTAAAAGTTCACCAAATTCATTTTCATAGTAAAGCTCTCTTCAAACTTATTTTTCAACATGATTGATTACATACTAGGTATCATCTTTGGCTTTAATATAGTTATGAAATGCAGGTTGATGCTATGGTTATGTGGATTCAATCTTGTTTCTTTAATTCCACATCTCTGAGTTTCTTAAGAAAATTATTATTCTTTCAGCTCTTAAACTCTCTTCATTTGGTGGTACTTGATTTATTTTTATTTTTTTATAGAAGGAAGCTTGGCTAAATTTGTGGAAATAGAAGCTCTTGTTGCTGATTGCTGTTATTTGGGAGGTAGGGAGAGGACAGTTTCAGATGAAAAAACAACTTTTGGATGTAGGTGTTTGCGTGGTAAATCAGTAATTCATTAACAGTGTGCACAATTCCTGTTAAAACAAAAGGCAATTTGGAGGTGATAGTAGTCCCTGGAAATTGGTTTCTGTTTCAGACCAGTTATATGATACTTCATATATGTATATATATATAAGGGTGTTTATGTTTCTTTTTCTTGCTTTTGCTATAAAATTGATCTGGGGCTCAGTTACAATGTTATATCTGAGTTTAGATGTTAATTTATTACTTACTGTCTGTCTTTAGCTTCAGTTTTTAATGAATGCATCTATTGTAGATTATGCAGATTAAGAATCCAGTGCTACCAATTGCATTGATGAAGCATCACAGATTAAAGCTCCTGGAGGGTACAAAATCCACCTTACCCTTGAAGTGATGGAATCTCCTTCTCAGTAGCTTTTTGTACTCAGATTAAATTATGATTAATTTAGGGCTAGCCTGTACCTAAATCCTGCTGTACTGCAGGACTTGGAGTTTTTCTCATCCTTATCAGAGGGATTATTTGAGTATAAAGTCTCTAAATCCAGTAGAAACTTAAATGTAAAAATTAATTTTCTTTAAAGTCTCTAGCCTTAACTTAAACTATTATGATTATCTGTCTACACTTCCTTTACACAGATAATATGTTGGAATTTCCAGCAAACTCATAAATGCTTCTGAACTACAGATTATAGTCTTTTAAAAATACCAAGTCTTGGTTTAAAGCTGTAAGATAGTTTCCTGCATCTTTTTTTGTGGGCTCCAATAATTTACTGTTACAGCAGCTCTCTGTGCTGGATATTCACCAGAACATATACAGGGTTGGGACCAGCTTGATGGGACCCTGTGCACTCCAGTGTCCCTTTAGGTCAGTGGGATGGAACAGTAGCCTTTTCACAGTCCTTTGCTTCTTGACATGATTATTTAATTGGAAAATGGCATCACCAAGTGAACCAGCCATAGTCAGCACAGAGCTCTTTCATCTGTTTGCAGGAACTGTGGTCTGTGAGTGCACTGCATTTATAGCTTAGCTCTTCTAGGACAAACTGCAGTGCAGTCAGACAGGGGCTCCCTAAATGGCTTTGCTTGTTGCCAGCCTGTGCTGGTATCCAGTTAAAGGATCACTGTAACAACTTGCTGTGCTGCTCCTGTCTCCTACCCCATGCCCTCTGGATTGGCTTACCCCTCCCTCCTCAGTTCCAACAGCTATTTAATGTACTCAAAGCCTTCTCTTTATAGTCAGTATGCTAGTGATAAGTGATTTCACAGTTTGTTACTCCCTATGATTTGCTAAGGGATGACCTATAGGAATTAATGGACTGCTCAGCCAAGCTGTCAAACCCTGATAACTAGCTTTATATCAGAGTTACAGGAACTTGGGCCACTTTCTCTGGACTTAATCAAAGAACATAAAAGATAGCAGAGCAAAAATACTAGTCCCATGTTCAGGTCCTGATACAGTTCCCACTATAAAAATCTGTTCTACCTAATCAGATTCCCCAAAATACCATATTTTTACAATTTAAATATAAACTTTATATTTGCTTTGCTTCTTTCTCCAAGGTAACAAGATGTTGATTACTGTTGTCTGCTAGATTACAGATTCTTCTAAAAGAATTTTCATTCCATACAACCTTTTGATCTGTGAACATAGTCAAAAAACATATTCCTCCTGAGGAGGTGAGGAAGTTAATGTTGCTACATTAAAAATGCTTCAGATCAGTTTTAAACTGAATATTATATAGCACTTTTAATTCTATTTTGGGACATCATAAAATCAGTTTATACCTCTAGCAATCATATAGAAACCTGAAAACACAAAATTGCATTTGCTCAGGACTTGGTTGTATGATTGAGTGATATGATCACCGTGTGCTAAGGATTAGTGATGTGCTATATGTTCTTAGCTATACACACAATGCGTAAAGGTACTAGTAATCTCACATCATGAACATGAGAAGTTTTCAGGAGGTGGGGTGCAGCTGTTTTATGCAGATCCTCTGCTTGCCAAACTTCAGAAGCCTGGCTATGTCTAATGGCTCAAGCAGAGCGTGGCTCAGTCTGCAGCTCTGGAAAGCATTCATTGCCTCACAGCCAATTTAATCTCCCAGATGGATAGTGGGGATCAGGATTCCAGTAACCCCACAAGTAGTAGCTCTTAACATGCCCTTAGTTGAGGATTCGGAATAGTGCTCCCATGCTCTGGGCTGCAGGCTGTCTGCTATGTGTGTACTCAGCAGCATGGATAATACTGATCTGAATTTTAAAACTTTTCTCTGTTTGTTTTTTCTTCCCTTTTTTTTTTCCATTGGTGCTCTATAGTACCTGGAACAAAACCACACTAAAAGTAGGGGAATAACAGCCAGTTCTGAGTCTCAGTAAAGGGAATACCACTTGGATTCTGGATCCAACCACATGTTTGATTCTGGTCACAGTGTGTGGCTAGTAAAAATCTCTGTAACTGCAGCTGGTGTCCTTAGCTAGAAATTTCATAAATCTCATTCTTATGCCCTCTCCTGTCACTGTTGTCCAGAATGCACTGCTGGATGGAAAAATGGCCATGGTGAAATGGAATTCACATGCTTGTTAAGCAGCAGACTTAGACTGAGCCATCAAGGCTTTCAAGAAAGCCTTGCCAGAGGGAAGGGTTCCAAAATAGATCAGTGGTAGCATGAGGACAGGTAGTAGTGTGGTACAAACCTGTGTAAAAATACTTCTTTGTGCATGACTGGGTGAGTTTTATCTTTCATAAACTGTCCCAAATCTGAACAGTCAGGTGCTGGAGAAGACCATGGGATATCAGTGGGTGTAAATAGGCAAATTGGCTTAGCAACTAGTAAATAATTTGAGCCTTGGAGGCTGAGAGTGTACAGTCCAGGTGGTACTGGACAGCAAGTCTATCGCTTCAAGAAATAATGCTCAAGTGAAATGTATCTTTGGCTGAGAGAAGACCAAGCCTGAATGTGTAGTACAAAACAGACCAGAGTGCTTTTGATTCATGGTGGATACATAGTAATGCTGATATTTAGAGGCTTAATAAACCCTTCTTAAAGTTTGCCTGGATGTTGAATTAACAGTGTCTTTATTCATGTTTGAATTTCACCTCTGTGAACCTCTCCAACTTGTGCTCATCCTGAAATTATATGGAGTTAAAGTAAGACTGGTTGCTGTAACTGGGGTGTTTTGTGGAGAGGAAGTACTTCAGCACTTGCAGTAAGAGTGGGGGCTTTGGGGAACAGAGGGGGACCTGCTACGTTACTGTATGTGAAGTATTGCAGCAATGTACACCCTGGGTACTGAGAGTGTTTTGACTTTTGTACTGTCCTCTTAGTAGCTGATCAGGCTTCCTCCAAGGATGTGTTTTGGCAGGTTGTGAAAGGTTGGTTCGTTGGTTGGTTGGTTGATTGGCCAAAAATGCTGACTTCTCAGAACCTTCGTGGAAGCATCCTAGTTAGAAATACATTTTCAGGAGATATCTGTAAATCCAAAGCAGTATTTCTAGCCAAGAGAAAGAAAACAATCATTTCTTATTTTTAGTCTTTAGGGCTCACATATAGATGGTGGAGGGGCTTGAAATTTTGTGTTCTGTCTTAGCTGCTGACATGAAACTCTGTGTCCTGTCAGACTGCTGCACTTCATGTAAATAAATTACTCGTTGGAGCTGGAATTGAAAGAGGCAGGAGAGAGAGTGAGGCAGCATGTTAAGCTAAAACATCTGTAGGCCACTGGGAGGTATACACTGGAGGAACTTGGTGTCAGTATATGCTGAAAATGTTTGATAGGCATTGCAGAGACTTTGGGAGAGATACTGGTGCAGTGGGACCGTGGTTCAGTAAAGGCTGGAGGCATGTTGCCAAATATCAGCAGAGTCCGTGTTTCCAAAGCTTGGGAATTGTAGAATGATGGAAGAGTTTGGGTTGGGAGGGCCCACTTAAAGATCATCTAGTCCAGTTTAAACTGACAGTTCAAAACTACTGCCACTTGTCCTGTCCCACCCTGGCCTTGTAACCAGTCCCTCTCCGGCTTTCCTGTAGCCTCTTTAGGTACTGAAGGCTGCTCTATGAGGTTCCAGGCTGAACAACCCAGCTTTCTCAGCCTGCCTTCATAGCAGAGGTGCTCCAGCGCTCTGATCATCCTCATGGTCTCCTCTGGAATCCATCCAACAGCTCCATGCCTGTTTTGTACTGGGGACCCCAGAGCTGGATGCAGTACTGTGGATGGGGTCTTATGAGAGCAGAGCAGAGGGGCAGAATCCCCTCCCTCCACCTGCTGGTCACGTTGCTTGTGATGCAGCCCAGGACACAGTTGGCTTTCTGGGCTGCAAGCAAACATTGCTGGCTAATCTCCAATTTTTGATTCTGCCAGTATCCCCAAATTATGAAGTCTGGTGGAAATGGGAGGCATTTCCCACTTGAGTATCCACTGGGAAAGTAATACAGGAAGCCTTGAAAAAAGAGCTAATGGATTTATTTTTTTCTTTTCCCCAGTGGACAGAGTTTGTATTTCCAAAGGTACAATCTGACTGTTAGAGGATCTTAAAGTCAGAGGTAATTCAGGTGAAAGTGGCCATGGAGTTGGTGTTTGGTGCTCTTGAGAAAGCAAGGAGATGAGAGAGACAGAATAAGGACATCAAAAGGCAGTTTTGCTAATTGTGGTTGTGGTGCCTGTGTCCCTGTGGGAGTTGATGGGTGGGATAACTGAAGAGAGGTGTTCTTCTAATGGCCCAGCAGCCATCTCTCAATGTGAAGGAAAAATAGCATAGTGAGGACTTGTAAGGATCAATCAAACTGAAACTGCAGAAATCGAAAGGAAAGGCACATGATTAAGTGTGAAAAGATGAGGGGATGGAGAAAAAATGATGCATAATTCAGAGAAAACTGATGCATTTAATGTTTTATTTGCCTCACTAGATCCTTTTTACAAGTGAAAGAAGGAAACAAACTAAATTATCACAGTGTAGCTGAAAAATTGTGCTTGGATTAGCTGTTGATATGTAGCTAGAGAGGGTATTTTGAGTGAGACTACTGTGTGTTTTATTGCAGGGTCTTTATTTTTCATAGTTTCGTTGGTGACTGGAGTGGTGAAATAAAGACTATAAAAATCTGCAGTGGCCATTGACTTGAGAATACACCCTTGCACCTTCCAGGGCTGTATCAGAATGAGAAATGGCAGGAAAAATGGCCTGCAGTAGCAAGAAGATATTTGATAAAGGTGAGTGCAAGGTGCTGTAGTTAGAAGGAGAAATCCAGCGTTCAAGTACAAACTGGGGGAAGAGCTGGCAGAGCAGCAGTGTGGTGGGAGTGGGTAAGTTACAGCAGGGACCATTAAATGCAAGGAGATAATAAGCTGTTGGGGGAGGAAAAAGTCAGGTGTCATTCTGGGCTAGCAGGAGAGGGGTGGAAGAAATGAGAGGGATTACTTTGATGTGGGAATTGGTGTACTGTGATGTGTCATTTTAGGCACAGTATCACAAGAAATACATCGGTCGTTGGAGAGCGGCCAGAGATTGAATCACAGAATCATAGAATAGTTGGAAGGACCCATAAGGATCATCAAGTCCAACTCCCTGCTCCTCACAGGGCTACCTAAAACTAAATCAAATGACCAAGAACATTGTCTAGACATTCTTTGAACTCATGGCAGGCTTGATGCCATGACCACTCCCCTGGGAAGCCTGTACCAGTGACTGATAACCTTCTTCTGATGTCCATCACACACTTTACCTGATGCAGGTAAATTCCATTTCATTGTGACCCATTGCTGATCAGAGAGAGCACATCAGTACCTCCCCTTCCTCTGCCACGCTTGTGGAAGGGCTAGACTGCAATGAGATCACACCTCAGCCTTCTCTTCTCCAAGCTGAAGAAACCAAGTGACCTCAGCCACTCCTCCTGTCTTGCCCTTGAGGCCTTTCATTACTTGGTTGTCCTACTCTAGATGCACTTTAAGAGTCTGGTGTCCTTGTTTTTAGGTGCCCAAAGCTGCACCCCTCAAGGGAGGGTCACACCAGTGCAGTGTAGAGTGGCACAGTCACCTCCCTATGGCTACCTATGCTCTCTTACCTTGCCTCTTGGGAGAGATGCTCCAGTCCCAGATAGACTTCTCCAAGGGGCAGCCCAGAGATGGAGGACAGCTGTGAACTCAAAAACCTAGAATGCTCCTGCTGTCATGAGACATGTTTTTCTAACTTCACTGGATGACAGGCTCTAATCTTAGAAGGAACAACTCGGCCTACCATGTCACTCCTGTGCTGCTCCCAGCTTGTGGGGGACCAGAGAGGGAACCAAGGTGACATCCCCACAACTTCTCTGTCCTGGAGAACATAAGACTCTGTTTATGCAAAGGGGACAACAGGCACCCTCCATGAAAATGACCCTGACACTGTATTTGCTGCTCGGTGCAGTGTGGCAGTTGGCAAAGGGGCTGGTCTGTCTTCAGCTTGTCTTCCCAAGGGCTGGGGTCTCAGCTGGCTCCACAGCATGAAGCTGTGATAAGTGCTGTGAACTGTTGCTTGGAGTGTAACAACCAGCCCTTGCCAGAACCTCTCTGGGACCTTTTGGCTAAATGCCTGCCCACTACTCTTGGAGCACAAACTGTGGGTCCCCTGGATGCCCTTGAGCTGCTGCTTTCAGCTGTCCCTGCATTTGGGAAAAATGAAGTTTTCTCCTCAATTTCTGTTTGTCATTAACCCAGGAGCCTTGTTCTGCAGCGGTGGTGACAACAATGATACGTGCACACCAAGGGCCTGGCCGTGCCCTGGCAGAGCTTTGGTTGCCCGAAACTGACCTGGGTCAGAGTGTCTCAAGATCATGGTCAGCCACTGCCTCCTGGCCACTCAAGCTCAGCCTCAGAGCTGTGCTAAGAGCTGCCTTGAAATGAGTATTTCATGGGACAGTTCACTGTTACCACAAGAAAATGTGATTAATTCAAAAAGGCAAAGGCTGAAACCTTCAATACAGGTGCTGAGGTCCATGCTGTTTCTAGAAGAAATCAGCTAATACGTAGCAAAGATGAGCACAGAGAGACTTCAGAGGAAAAAATGCTCTAATCCCAGCCCTAAGGCAAGCTCCAAGGAGTGTCTGGGGAACCTGCAGGAATAGTACTGCTTATGCTCAGTCTTACTTGAGACCCTTCCTCACCCTACCTCTTCAAGGTGCAGTGGAATTTCTGCCTTATCTAATGAGACAACCCACCCCAAACTCCAAGTCTCACCCATGGGCACCACGTGTCCTTTCAAGTTGTATCCATGCTTTGGGGATGCAGTGGTCCAGCTATTCTCAGTGCACAGGGATGAAGAGGAGGGGGAAGTCGGCTCCAGTAGTGGGTCTGGATTTGGGTTTTCTCCCCTTACCAGGAGGCAATGATCCACACCAAGCAGTGAAGTCAGCCAGAATCCAGGAATAGTAGTTGTCTCTCATAGAAACCATTTGATTGGCATCACAGAGCTGCAAAAAGGCCCGATGGGCTTGATAATAGATTTTGTGTGCCTGGAGGTGGGTTTTACTCTTTAATCACAGTAAGGGGAAGAAAACTCATCTGGTGACTTCTGTACTCACATACATTTGGGAAAGGGATGGGGATGCTTTGAAGGGGACGTACAGAATTGATCAGGCGTGTAAAAAAGAAGTGTAGTGTTGGAAGACCTCTGTCTCAGAGTTTACCTTGCAGGATTTGATGTTTGAGTATGGATGCTCCTAGTAAGGAACAGAAAAAAACCACATAAATATTATATACTGCTGATTTTTAATGATAGAAAATCATGAGTGATATGGTGCTTTCTGTATGTGTGTGTTTAATGCTCAAGCCCTCTCCTTTTTAACCTAATTTGATCAAAAGCTTTCTTCAAAACATTAAACAGAATGAAAATAAGCAGCTAGATGGAGAGAATCACAGAATCACAGAATATTAGGAGCTGGAAGAGACCTCGAAAGATCCAACCCCCCTGCCCGAGCAGGATCATCTAGAGTAGATCACATAGGAACATGTCCGGATTGGTCTTGAATGTCTCCTGAGAAGGAGACTCCACAACCTCTCTGGGCAGCCTGTTCCAGGGCTCTGTCACCCTCACAGTGAAAAAGTTTTTCCTTACATTCACATGGAACTTCCTATGTTCCACTTTGGAACCATTTCCCCTTGTGCTATCCCTGGCCAACACTAAGAGCCTGGATTCATACTCCTGACACTCACCCTTTACATATTTATAAACGTTAATGAGGTCACCCCTCAGTCTCCTCCAAGCTAAAGAGACCCAGCTCCCTCAGCCTGTTCTCAGCAGGAAGATGTTCCACTCCTTTCATCATCTTGGTGTTCCTGCACTGGACTCTCTCAAGGAGTTCTATGTCCTTCTGGAATTGAGGAGCCCAGAAGGGCAAGAGCAAGATGCTCTACGATCTCTTTCCTGAGGGAAAGATTGCAGTAGGGATTTCTCTAACAATCAGTAGTGAGTCCATGAGAAAAATGTATCACAAGCATCCCGAGGGCTGGAAAACCTTCAGCATGAGTTACTTCTATCAGTCACTCAAGAATCAACCCCCAAAAGCCGTGTCCTTACAAGGCTTGCCTGTGCTGTGCTACCTAGCAGATAGACGTGGACTGAGCTTGAGCCAGGACTATTGAAGAACTTTGGTCAAGTTGGACACTTCCAACTTGCTTTTCATGACCTTTTTCCATTAAAAAAAGGACTTGAAAATAAGTGCTAATTGCTGCTTTATCACCAGCCAGGCCAGCATGGCTCTAATCTGTGATTAACGATGTCTTCCATCTCCGAGTGTGAGAGATTTATTTATTGCCTTACCCATTAGGGAAGTGGTGTGAATTTCTAAATAAAACACTTTGGCAGTCAGTAGAAGGACCACCTTTTGCTTCTTGCTGCCCTCATCATGCTCAACATGTTTCCCTACGCTTCAGGGAGAGGGACCTTTTCCACAAACCCATGGATGCCCGAGACCCTCATTGCACACAGCCTCTGTTGTATGTGTTCAAGGGAGAAAGCAGAGCACTGGTCCAGGATGGAGCCTGTGCCAGGCTGGGCTCTCAGAGTGGGGCATGGAAACTGCTATCTAATATCTGGGCATCCATTTCTTGTTTGGCTTGTTCAGCCTGGGCTGCTTCTAGGTATGGAAACCGTTACTCCACTTGATGTTAATTTCCTAAGCAAAATATTATCTGCTTCTCTTTAATATGGACATATAATTTCTTAACTTCAATTATGTTGTTTTAATACACATAGCAAAGATAATTCTCCCTAATTATTACCTTGAGCACATGGCTGCAGATGCTGTTTACAGATACTTCTTTTTTTTCCACTAGGAAATCTGCATTAGTCCTAAATATTGAAGTGTTTTCCAATATTGAGGGTGCTAATAAGTTATTCAGCCTACAGCTTTCACGTGACAGGAGATAAGAGCTGTAGTGACCTCATGGTTGCAAAGCCTCCTTTAAAATTAATGTAGGGGAAAAATAGGACCCAGCCCTGACATAAATTAACTGGAGTCATTCCAGACACCTGCAACTGCCACGTGTAACCATCAGTCTTGTGGCTGACGTTTATAGCTAGAGAAACAGGTTTCTGTTTGGAACAGCTTTAACCAGCTCCTGGGAACCTCTGAAGCCTGAGAAGAGCGTTGTGTGCTGCTGCTGATTGTGCATTTTCTTCAGAGGTTTCTTCAGACTTAGGACTGTAAGGTCCACCTTCGGGCCTGATGTTCTCCCTCTTGTTCTGTGCCTGCCCTAGGGAGGTCCTTCAGCAATAGGAGCCTTCCCAAGAGGTGTTCTGCTATCCTTCTCAAGGCTGGAAGGAAAACAGGGAAAGGGATGAGGCATGTTAGCAGGATGAGTATGTTATGCAGACACTCAGGTCTCCAGGCCTTTAGTGAGGCTGCTATAAAATGAGGGACAACAGCAGCTTTCAGCCTTTCTCAATTGTCAGAAGCTTCTCCAGCAGAAGTGTGGATGGGAAATCTGTCCTGCTTGCCTTCATCACCTCTCCCAGACACCTAAGTATGGGCTGAAAACCACAGCTATAGGCAAGGATGAGGAGGTCTTCCCAAGAGTGATGTTCATTCATAGCTCACTCCTCCCTGCTGTGGTACTCTGTAACCAGTTAGGACTTCCAGCACATGCCCAAGCTGTGCAGGGAGAGGATCCTTGTGGGGAAGAACTGCAGGGCTGAG
>VXBZ01010482.1:838999-857628 GCA_013399135.1 Heliornis fulica | reverse complement strand
GTCTGGGATTCCTCTGGCCCAAGTGCAAGACCTTGAACTTTGCAGTGTTAAACCTCATTAGGTTCCCCCAGGCCCACCTTTCCAGTCTGTCCAGATCCCTCTGGATAACTTCCTTTCCTTCTGTTGTGTCAACTGCACCACTCAGCTTGGTGTCCTCAGCAAACTTGCTGAGGGTGCACTCAACTCCATCATCGATGTCATCGATAGAGATGTTAACGAGCACCGGTACAAAGGCAGACCCCATGGGGACACTGCTTGTTATCATCCTCCACCTGGACATGAAGCCATTGACCACAACCCTTTGCATCCTTTCAACCAATTCCTTATCCACTGGATGGTCCACCTATCAAACCCATATCTCTCCAATCTAGAGATAAGGATGTGGTGGGGGACCATGTCAAAGACCTTGTGAAAGCCCAGGTAGATGACATCAGTTGCCTTCCCTTTATCCATCGAAGCTATCACTCCATCATAAAAGGCCACCAGATTGGTGAGGCATGACCTTCTCTTGGTGAAGCCATGCTGGCTGTCCTGGATCATGTGCTCATCCATTCTCCTCTACCATTCCCATTCCAGCTCCTGGAGCATGATTGGGAACCAATGACTAAGGACAGAGATGAGAGATTCACAAAAACGAACTGGAGGAAGCAGATATTCCCTTCTGGCTGTTTTTAAGGTATGTTTGATAACTCTGCAAGTCCTTACAATTTCATCTTTGACTTTTTCATGCTCTGAGGTTGCACACCTCTCTTCCCTCCCTCCCCTCTTCCCACCTTTATTAATTTCCTTCCACAGAACCATTTCCGTCCTCCAAATGTGAGCTTTATTAAATTGCATTTATAGCTCATTAGGCTCTGCCAATTCATCTAAGGGAGCACAAAAGCCAATATTCCTAGTGAAAAGCCATTAAAGCCAGAATGCTGAAGAAAAAGGACACCCATCAGTCTGCTCACAGGCTTTGTGATGAGCTGCAGCACAGAATCCATGCTGGACCTGAAAGAGTCCTTCGTTTAGCGAAGCTTTGCACCAGCAAGCTGTGCTGAATGTGCAGGATCAGATCCAGCTGGGTCCTGAGCACCACTTGTGCGGTGCTTGAAGCACCTTTAAAAAGACACATCCACACCTGCTTTAAAAGGATCTGCCTGTCCAAGAGACTGATGGGGATGACAAAGGAGTGTTCTGCTAACAAACCAGGTTTTGGGGCAGCAGAATGTGCCCAGGACCTGGATCAGCTCTGCTTGGGATGCAGGAGCTTAAATGGTCTTACTGAATTTTTCCCACAAACTTACATCTGGGTATCAAAAGATGAGTTTGCACTGATGCAGAAGCTGCTAGGAGATAAAAAGCTCCCTCCCTGCCCACCTCCTGGCAACCTCCCCCTGCTCCTGCCCAAGCCTTGCAAGGGAGCAGCTGCCGCAGACATCCTGCTAGGGCAATTCTGCCTCCCTCCTTCCATGACTACTTTAGAGTCTCCAGCTTGGACATTGCATGGGGACAACTTGTATTCTGGTCTCCTGGTGTGGCCAGGGCTCACAGTCCCATGTGGGACGAGGAGACCTCAGTTCGTGTACCCCTGCCTGGCAGCGCATCCTCACCATGGGCAGAAATCACAGCACGGCACTCACAGCAGAAAGGTCCCATCACCCAGTTGTGAAAACAGAGATATCAGTCAGAGTTCACAAACTTGCTCTTAGCCTTTATGGCCATGGTCTGAAGGGTTTTCAGATGGGTGTGTTTTATCTGTCTGTGATATAAATTAATAGAAATACGATGATGTTGAACCATTGCACCAATTTCACAGTTTTTCTCTCTGAAGAAGGACTAAATCACTAAAACAGCCACAGGTTTTAGATGCTCAGAATCCAATAACTTTCTTAGTAAAGGCTCTTGGTTAAGTAGCTTCTAGTGCATTCTCTATTCCTGCATCATTCCTGCTGGAGTCTGCCTCAGTCACAGACCTTGAGCTACTAAAGCATCATCCTTCCTCAGTTGCAGAAACATCTGGAGCTAGAAAGAAATACGGTTTCCTGGTGGGTAAAATCCCATCATGCTTTCCCGGGGCTTTGGGCACGTTAGTTCCAGAGCTCTGGGTATGCAGCAGCAGCAGAAAGACTTTTTTCCTACAGCACATCTTCGTGAGCGCCCGGGCAGCGCCGGCAGCCCTGCTGTCCTGAGGAATAGGTCGTAGGGTCCTGTCATTTTATGGACCCCAGTGTGAGGGCTGGGCAGCCAGGATGGAGGGAAAAAAACCAGCTTTTTGACTTTTCAGTCAGGAATGTAGGAAATGAGTCATTAATTCACAATTTCAGTTCTGCTGAGAAAGTAGGAAAAAACAATGTTTTCTTATGGGTAGAAGAGTAAATTGTTATTTTATGTGTTGGGAGAGAGCTGCCAGCAGGCCTTTATGCTTTCTCCCTGGGCAAGAACACTTTCATTTCAGATACAAAAGTGGAAACAAATGTGCTTCTTAGCACATATCTTCTCTCATTCAAAAAAAAAACCCCAACCACCCAAACCCTAAGAACCATATTCTCTGCTGATAGTAATCAGCACAGCTCCAAACTCACTCACTCGGAGATGCTGAGCACAGCTTTATAGGCAGAAGTGGTTTGAGGAATAGTGCTGCAGCTCTTACAGTGTTAGCTGGAGGGGGTGGGGAGGATGCAGGGAGCAGCAGTTTGGGGAAACAACTTATGTTTATCTCTGCACTGGCTGGGGCAGCTCTCCCTGCAAACCAGGGCTTTTGTATAAAAACATTCCAGTCCCTGAATGGTGCCTACCAGAAAGCTGGGGAAGAACTGTTCATGAGGGCATGTAGTGACAGGACAAGGGAGGAATGGTTTCAAACTAGGAAATGGGAGATTTAGGTTGGATATTAGGAAAAATTCTTCACTATGAGGGTGGTAGATCACTGGCACAGGTTGGCCAGAGAGGTGGAGACGGCCCCATCCCTGGAGATATTCATGGTCAGGCTTGATGGGGCTCTGAGCAACCTGATCCAGTGAAGGTGACCCTACTTAGTCCACGGAGGCTGGACTAGATGACCTTTAAAGGTCCCTTCCAACCTAACGTGTTCTATGATTCTATGTACCTAAGGGTTGTTTAACCCTGTCTCCAAGCTACTAAGAGATTTGAAGGAATGCAAACAAACTCTGTGCTGCTTTGAAACAACCTGCTTTGGATCCATCCTTCCCCATACCTGTGATGGAGCTCTGTCCCGAGTGCATGTCTGGCCCTGGCATCCCCTCCAAATGGATGTGTTTTGGTGCCAAGGTGCAGTCAGGGTGATGCTGGGACCATAGATATTTGGTCATGTTTTCAATTTATCTATGTAAATCATCTCACTTACCTATGTAAATTATCTTTCACTCATCTATTACAGATGAATGGATGGTGAGGTGGGCTGAGAACTGCCTGAACCCCAGAGGGTTGTGATCAGTGGAGCAGAGTCTGGCTGGAGACCTGTGACTAGCAGTGTTCCCCAGGGGTTGGTGTTGGGTCTGGTCTTGCTTAACATCTTCATTGATGACCTTGATGAGGGAATAGTGTCCACCCCCAGGCAAGGCCACACTACCAAGCAATTAAGAAATTAAGCAGCAAAGATGCTTCCTTGGCTGCAGATTAATTTTGTCAAGGCTGGAAACATCCTGACCAAAGAAACCTGTAAGAGTGAAAAAGTGCATTGCTAAAGAAGTGGGGGAATTCTGCCTGTTAAAGCCCCTTTCTGCAGCATCACTGCTGCTCCTGAAGTCCTGAGTGGTGGGACTATAAGGGTGAAAGCCCTCTGGGTGTACACACAGCTGTGCTTCACTGGGCTGAGTGGCCAGTGGTAGAAGAAATACTGTCCTAAGAATAGATTTTTCTTACTAAATTGTAATTACCATGCACAAAATGTCCCTTGTTCCTGTAGAACACCAGTAGGTGAAACGCAGTGCCAACTCTGAATTTCTCTATAATTTCCCTTTATTCAGCTCCTTGTACTTGTACAAACTGCCCCGTGCCAAACCAGGAATAGCTGTATTTCCACTGACTGTTGAATTCTACACTGGAATTTTACCAGGATCACTCTGTATTGGCTTCAAACTGATGCTGGAGAAGAGGTGATGATGGTGATGTGCCACCTTCGGACTCACTGGTCACCGCTTGGCACTTTGAATGCTGGTCAGGAACCACTGAGCACAGCTGGATGAGATCAGGAGGTTTTGATGTGGAGTTGCCCAGTATTAAACTGGCATGAAAACTGTCTCGGCCAACAGACCATCTGCTCTGGTTGCTGCCGTGGGTTTGGGAAAGCAAATGTCCTGGGTTTGCCATGAATAAACCTGGTGGATGCACTTAAAGAGAAGTTGGCAACACAGCAATGAAAACAATCCATCAGGAGTAATTGTATCTTCATGTATTTTTCATTTGTGAGCTCTTTTCCTACCCAATTACCCAATAACTGTTATAATTACTGTCCAATATATTCATTGATGACCTGGATGAGGGAATGGAGTGCACAGTCAGCAAGTTTGCTGATGACACAAAGCTGGGAGGGGTGGTGACACCCCAGAAGGTTCTGCTGCCATTCAACAAGATCTAGACAGGCTGGAGAGCTGGGCAGGGAGAAATTGAATGAGATTTAACAAGGGCCAGTGTAGGGTCTGGCATCTGGGGAGGAACAACCCCAGGGACCATAATAGGTTGGGGACTGGGCTGTTGGGGAGCAGTGCAGGTGAGAGGGACCTGGGGGTCCTGGTGGGCAGCAGGATGACCATGAGCCAGCAGTGTGCCCTCGTGGCCAGGAAGGCCAATGGCATCCTGGGGTGTATTAGAAGGGGTATGACTAGTAGGNTATGTAAAGGGTGAGGGTCAGGAGGATGGATCCAGGCTCTTCTCAGTGATGACCAGTGATAGGACAAGGGGAAATGGTTCCAAACAGGAACATGGGAAGTTCCATGTGAACGTAAGGAAAAACTTTTTCGCTGTGAGGGTGACAGAGCCCTGGAACAGGCTGCCCAGAGAGGTTGTGGAGTCTCCTTCTCTGGAGACATTCAAGACCAATCTGGACAGGTTCCTGTGTGATTTAATCTAGGTGATCCTGCTCTGTCAGGGCGGTTGGACTAGATGATCATTTCACAGAATCACAGAATATTAAGAGCTGGAAGAGACTTGGAAAGACCATCCCGTCTTTTTTGAGATCTCTTCCACCCCTAATGTTCTGTGATTCTATGATACCAAAAGAAACGGTCCCAAACAAGCTCTACACCTGCATCAGCAGCTCATATGCCCCTTCCTCTCTGACCACAGCCACCCTATGGGTGTTTTTAATAAGAATTAGTCCCTAAAAGGAAAACATTCCCACTGTTCATAGACCTACATGCCCACACAACTATTGGCATGGCTTTTCCAAATTAATCTGGGCTGCCCTTAAGGCAGAAGGCAATGAAACCTTGTTGCTCTCTTTCTTATGGCAGCATAGAGGCAGGTGGGGGAGAAATAATAAGAGCAGGAAAGAAGAAAGGAGAAAAAAAAAAGGAAACAACCTTTTCCTCTCTGAAACAACCATCCTGCAGCAAACTGGAGCTTTTCATCTGGCTGAGGGGTGATTTTTAAGGCAAGGCATCGTGTGGGTTAGTGCAGAGGCTCCTCTTGAAGGAAGAAGTGACGTGGAGCTGGGGGGTGGAAGGCAGTGGCAGGGCAAATGGGGTTGTTGAGCTGAGAGAACAGGAAAAATAAATGAGCCAGTGCAGGGTTGAAAACATCAGGGACGTGGCTATTACAGGCTTGCTGGCGTGGGGGTTCCTGGAAGAGAGCTGTTTGTCTGAACAGCCGTCCTGCACGCTCTCCCTTGTGACAAACACCCAGGGTACAAGAAGACCCATGTCACGGTGCTATAATAAGATGTGGCATCAAGAGCAGTATTAGTCCTTCTAGGAGAATGGAAGGTATTTCTAGAACATCCCTTTTCACTATCTAAAGCAGCTCATGTTGCAAAAACCACCCTGTTGAAAGCTTCATTTTTCTATTCAGTGTATAGAATATGGATTCAAACAGGCTGGGTCAGACAGACTCTTCCCACCCACCTCCTGATGCAAACAACAGAGGCTTTAAGCAAAAGGCAGTACTGTTCTGTATTAGCACAGGGGCTGCTTCAGCTCTGATCTCATTTGTTCCATGGGTTCCAGCTCGTTGTCTTTGGTTGGTCTGCTGTGCTTTCTTGACAGCCTGAAACTGCCTGAGCAGTGGTGCTGTCTGAAACCATCCTCCCATCAGACCTTCCCTGGTGATGTGGGCAAGGAGACAAGAATCCAGCTGGTCTTTTAGGTTTACAGTAAGATGGAAACCAAGGGATGCTTTTGGATGGGTCAGCTCTGATGACACCAAGAGTTGCAGTGCCAAGCCAGCAGCCCAGCCTCGCTCCTAAGTGAATGCTGAGCCATGGACACCTCCATCCTTAGTAGGTGTCCAAGGTGGATTGGATGGACCTAAGCAAGATGGCAAGCTCAGACATGGTGTGCACACTTTGAAGGCAGAAGGGAGGTGAGATGAGTTCAGGTCTTTGTCATGGGCTACTAGGGAGAAATGTGGATGGACTGTGTTTTTTCCAGGCCTTCCAAGTTGGCTCCCCAGTTGAACCACCTGGATCTTGTCTGCACAATGGATGCACCCAAAGCCCAAGGGTGAATATGGACAGTGCTGCACTCTCTCCAAGAAGTCTGCATCTTTCCAGGCAGTCCTAACAGTGCTTGGTGATGTTTGTGTTCCCAAGTTAGCAGAAAGGTGGAAGCAGCTGCACAGTGGCAGGATGAGCTCACCCTAACCGCAAGGCTTTGCTCACACTGGTGAGGTCATCTGGCCATAAACTGGTGACAATTTGTGTGAAGCCACCTCCACCAGATAAATAAGTCTTTCTGTCACCTCCTTACTATTTGACCCTGGCACAGGGTTCTTCATTAAGGCTAATTAAGACTGTAAAAATGAGTTGTATAAGGTGGCTGTAGTGCACACAAACCAGCTCAGTGAGGGTCTGTGCACTGTGGTCTGATGTATCATTAGTCTTGAAATAATAAGGATTTAGAATCATAGAATCATAGAATGGCTAGAGTTGGAAGAGACTCCCAGAAGTCATCTAGTCCAACCCCCCTGCAAGAAGCAGAGACACCCCCAACTAGATCAGGTTGCTCAGGGCCTCATCCAACCTGGCCTTGAACGTCTCCAGGGATGGGGCATCCACCACCTCCCTGGGCAACCTGTTCCAGTGCAGTTCCTCTTACAGTACTTTTTTCTAATATCCAAGAACTTTTTTCTAATATCCAAGAACTTTTTTCTAATATCCAATATTTGATCGTGGCAGCTTATACAGGAAGTACACTGGTAGGAACCTTCATTTTTCTCTAATATTTTTAAGCCTACACACCACTGCAATGGCATTGGGTTTGCACAAGTAACCCCGGTGAGTTCACCCTCATAGCTACAGCTAATGAATGGAAAGTTAACAACCACAGCTCAGCCTGCTCATTCATTTCTGAGCATGGGAATGAGTAGAGTCAAACCATCACTACAGGTGAAAGCAAAGATGATGGGCTCTGATAGTCAGATGAGGTCCAAGCTTTGGTTTTGCTAGAGAACATCTGCCAAAGTCCCTTTCAGAGAAGACACTATCACTCAGGTGCTTGAAGTCCTACCATGGAGATGGGACAGCACTTGCTCTGCATCAACCAAGCTCTGAAGTGTGGTTAAACAAGGATAAAGCCAAAGCCACATAGGACAAAAAGCTCTTATTAAGGGGACTGAATTTTCATGGAAATGCTCAGCGAGGAAGACGGTGGTGCACAATGTAAAACCTCTCACTAGCTGGTGTTTTCCTGCCTGCAGAGCCTTGATTAGATCTTATCTGACCACAGCCAACACAGTCAGCGGGGACTGGAAACACACAGACGTGGCAAAACACAGGGCAGTTCCACTCAGAATGTGACCACAGGAACAAAGCAGCTGAATTCCTCTCTGGTGGGAGAGTGATCTGCAACTGTGGTGGGAGATGCATTGCTCAGAGAAAAGCCAGAAGCCACAGCTTGGTTGGGAGAGGAAGGAGTGAGGGTGCAGCTAGAAGGTGTCACTCATGGGTGTAGTGAGGTGGCAGGAGCATGGATTGAATGCTTTTTCTGGCAGATGCTTCTGGGGCAGTGGCATCCCAGGGGATGTGGGGAGCTGGCAGGAGGTTGCTCCTGCCCAGTCATACCTGGATCTTTCCAAATAATTGCTGATGTGCTCATTTTCCATGAGCATCTCCTGTGTAGAGCCAGGTCCCAGCCCTGTCTGCAGGACATCGCAGATATCATACGTAGACCTGGGGCACCACTATTTAATTAGTCTCCTTGGTCCAAGCAATTAGTCAAAACTGAGGGAGGCTGGTGGAGTGGCCAGTAAGGAGTGCACAGCCAAGCTCCAGACCTGTTCCTCACAGCAAGCTTCTGTTTTAGTTGGAGATATGGACCAATATATAGGGGCTGAAGTTCAGGTGTCTGGTGTGCCAAGGGACAAGTGTCAGTGAGACTCAACCCAATTAAAACATGCCAGGGACATGGTTGGATCAGGCCAGTGGCTTCTCTGTGCCTCAGTTTCCTCCTCTATAATGTTGATGATGCTGATGAAGCTGCTTATCAAAGAGCATGCAGTGAGGATAAATCAAGTCAAAAACCTTGATGGCCAATAGGACAGAGATCCTCATATTCCATCAGAAATTACTGCAAAGTGGAGGTGAGGAGCTTCTTTTTGTCAGCTGCTGGGGGCGGATGTGGCCAGAGAGTGGTGTGTCCACAGCATGTGTGGGAGGTGGGGGAAGGCAAGCTGATGAGAGCCTGTGAAGGCATGATTCAGCCACATAGTCAGCCTGAGAGAGGGTCTGGCAGCTCAGTGGCGGAGGGGAAAATGGGTATTGCTAAATGAAAGGAGCAGAGTTCGATAAAGCACCGTGGCTTTCTGTGTGAAATCTATGCCTATGCAAATTTAATTAAGGGAGAGTGCCTAAATTATGCCATTCAATTAAATAGTTCTGAAAGAGCACAAAGTGAACCTCAGTTTCATCAGAGAAAGCTACCTGCATTGTGGCACAAGGCTTAGAGACACCCGTTTGATTAACCACCATGTAAGAACCTTTGTGGGGCTGCAGCTTTCATATCAATTAGATGAAAGCACATTTTCCAGCTGAGTTATAGAGCTCTGTAAAATGAGATTCAACCTTCTACTAAAATCCTTTCCCTCACCACCAAACTCTGCATAACTCATCTTTTGGAGATCTTTTCACAGTCTGCTCACATCCCAGCAGACACAAATTTGGACAGCTGGAAGAAATACACTGGCTGACGCTGGCCCTGGCGTCCTGAAAGTCGGGAATTCCAGTAAAACTTTCCCAAAAAGTGTGCTTTTGCTAAACATTGGCAACTTCTGTTGTCAGCCCTGGCAGGGAATGAGACTTTTGGCCCCAGCTGCAAAATTGGACCCTTTCTTTGCTTGGCAACTCATCTGCCAACATGTTGGTAAATGTAGCGTGGCTCGCAAAGCGGAGGGCACTGATTTAACCCTTGGGCAACTTCACCTCAACTCCCTCACATGCTTGCTGATGGGGACTGTGCAGCGTGAGATATTGTTTAAGCCAAGATTCAAAACTCCATGAGTAATTCCTGGCCTTGTGAACAGGATTATCACCTGCATTAGTTGCCCTCTGTCAGACCAAACAAGTTCAGATGTTTACCCTCCGTGCAGGAAGAGCTGAACTTGGGGCCAAGCCCAAGGTGGACCTGGCGCCCTGTTCTTGATCAATGAAGTTCTAGTGTTTGTTTAAAGCCAGAGGGCACTAGGACATGGCCTAAACCTGTTGCAAAAGCATGTTTTATGAAAATAACAAAAATATAGATTTGAGCAAGCTCATGCTTCTGTGAAAGCTTACAGTTCCCTCCCAAACTGGTGGGATCCGTTCCTCCCATAGAGGCTCTTTACCCATTAGCCTTTTTCCCAACCCATGCATGAGCTTTCAATGGCTCCCACTCTGGATTTGAGGGTCTCCAGCTTCCCATAGACTGCTAAAGTCTACCCAGCTGCTGCCTGGTGGAAGAGCCTGGGATATTCTTTCCCCTTTCCACCACTGTCCCTGCAACACAACCCTGTTGCTAAGGAGCTGACGCTAATGGCCTGAGCTTCACACAGGCCTTCAGGGCATAAATAACTTGATGGAGAGGGAAATGGGGTGAATAAATGTGAGATCAAGCTGTGTCAGCTGTTTCCCAGCTTGCTCTCCTACTAAAATCCTTTTCCTCATTACCAAATGCTGCACATCTCACCTTCTGGAGATCTTTTCCCAGCAGATACAAACTAGCCTAACTAGCCATGGATTCTGCTCCTCACCTGGGGCTTTTGCCAGATGACCATATTGCCCAACAGATCTCTTTGCTGTCAATCAGGCTTCACTCAACATTTGGAGATCTCTTTGTGGGAGATATAAGTGCTGCCAACTTGATTTTTTTCCCTGCCTGCTCAAAGCCATTCTGTTCTTTTCTGGTAGCCAACACCCAGAGCTAATGGCCAAGAGGACAAACTCAGCCTTATTTTCATAGGGGCAGCATCTTTCTGGAGAAAACAAGAATGGAAAGACTGCTCAAAGTATGTATCTCAGTGTCATATAATCACTGAAAATAAATATAATTATTTTAACCTGGAATCCTGTGGTGCTTAAAAGTGGGAAACCACTGAAAGCAGCCCCAAATAATGTCTTGGCATGGGGAAATCTGCCCCTTGACGAAGACTAAACCACCTCATCTATCTTCTGGGTCAGTTTGGGCAGCAACACTTGTCTCTGGCTGTTACTTCACATGCTCATCACCTACCGATGGCACCGTGCCTCTTCTTGTATGTGAGCGCAAAGTCAGCCCGGACTTCATGCAGTGGCTGTGGTTAATTAGCAAAGCTCCTTTTCTCTTCGTTATTCAGCAATGTTAACGTCTGTCTAAGGAAAGAACAAAATGAGCCAAGTTCATTTCATCTCTGTGAGAGACACAGAAAACCAGCAATGTTTGCCAAATGGGAAAGAACAAAATTAGGAGATTAAAAAAGATAATTTCCAGCTTGTAAGAGGACTTACCAATAGTAATATAAAGACAGATGAGTGTTCTGCTTAAATGAAGAAAGTGATTATTTCACAAACAAGTGAATGGCTTTCCCTATCTTCTTTCCCTCCCTGTGCTATTTGTTTCTCTTTTCCTCCACTCTTCACTTATTATTTGACTTCATGGGTGTGGTGAGATGGTGCTGGATGCTGTCTGTTTCTCCTGGGTGCAAGCGGAGAAGACATCGGGAATCGGTCATCTCTTTGGGAGGGAATGGCTCTGGCCTGTCAACTCTGGTAGTGATTGTGTCCATGCAATGTTCACGTGGCTCAGATGAGCATGTCAAGCTCAGGAAGATGAAAACTCCTAGTAGATGTACAGCCTTAACAGTAATATTGCATGAAGCCAAGGAGTTATCATCTATCCTGAGGGTGAACATGGATCCAGGGCAAGCATGGCCCAGGAAGAGAGACTCTTCCACACTGTCAACCAGCATAGCTGTGACCACTGCCTCCTTCACAGCAGATAGGATGCTGCCCAGAGAGGTTGTGGAGACTCCTCTGGAGACATTCAAGACCAATCTAGATGTGTTCCTGTGTGATTTAATCTAGGTGATCCTGCTCAGGCAGGGGGAGTGGACTGGATGATCTTTCAAGGTTCCCTCCAGCTCCTGACATTCTGTGATCTGGCTGCTTCATTTTATTTTGAGGTTCAAAAGCCCAGTTCCCTGATGGATATTTCCATCAGATGAGACAGCAGCATTGTGGGCAGCTCAACCAATGAAGCCCCACCTCCTAATGACTTGTGTCTCCAGCTGCACTGGCATCCTCTGTGGGCACCCTGATGTCCAGCAAAGCAACCTGTCTCTCCAGGGAGGGAAAACTGGATCTTCTCTTTCCACTTCACCTCCTCATTCACAGAAAACATTTCTTTTTGGGGCTTCCCTATGGTGGTGCAGTATGCGGTTGGAAATGGGCATGAGAGTCAAAATTTGCTGGGGGTGGAGGACACCAACAGGCACATGCACAGAGGTGGTGCAGAGAGAGGGTGTAGTCAGGTAAACCTCCCTTCCTCGAGGTATGGGCTATAAACCCCGTGTGCAGAAGACATCAAGGGTGCAAAGTCAAGCTCTCAGGAGCGAAGGAGCACCAGAACTAAACAGCCTGCACAGCCACAACTGGGGCCTTTGTGCACACCGAATGCGATGCATCCTTTAATTATCTGATCACCTCTCATTTGGGGTTATTTCCATCCAGTGAATTGCTCTAGGCCACACTAACACACGCTGTTCAAACCACACACTGAATCCAACATCAATTTCCTTGCGAGCGCCTCTCTAATGCTTTAGCATCTGATCAATATTAATGCCTTCATCTCCGCAGCGCTCCTGCGATACCACCAGCTGGTGAACCGAGGCGCAGAGAGATTAAGGCCAAAATGATCAAATGCACTTGCTAATTTTGGGTGCTCAATTTGCAGCGCTGGAGATCTGATCTTCCAGGGCACTCGGCGTTTCACTGCATTTCACGTGCCTGAAGCACGGCTCCTGTTGACTTGTTCTTGTCTCCCGGTGCAAGGGCAGCCTAGATGTCCTACACAGTGCACCAGGAACAGGAGGGAGACCCTCGTGGTCAGCTCAGCTGCTGTGCAACTGAATTCCCTGTGATGAACTGTTCACAGCAAAGGAGGAATCCTGGGGAAAACAAACAAAACTCAGGTACGGCTGTTTGGCTGACTGTGAGCCAGCACTGTGCCACGGAGATTTGGGGCTGCAGAGCACGAGACCTGGAACTGATTGGGGTGCATTGTTTGCTCTGTGCAACTTTTGCCCTGGGAGCTTCTCCTGTCCTTTATCCCTTTGTCCTGATCATCACTCATCTATTCCTTGGTCCTCTGCCCAACTCCCATCATTCACATCAATCTTTATCACAGTGTTACTCTTCTCTCTTCAGTGTTGGCAGTGATAGATTCCCCCAAACCCCCTCCACACTTTTATATGGTTGTGATTTATGATCCCAAGTGTAAAGATTTATTGCAACACACACATGGCTCAGCAGACTCTAAGTGGTGTGTTCAGCTGGTTACTATTCCCTAAAACCCCAATTTTCCTGAAACAAATCGTCTCTGCACTGTGTTGCCAAGACTTTTGTCCTCTAACTTCCTAGGTTTATTCAGATGAGAATAAAACCAGGGAAAAAAAAGTCACAACTTAAAGAATCTGGCTAGTGTCCACGAACCTCACAGCTATTATAAGGACCTAGGGGATTAACCAAGCACCTGATGGTCTTCAGGCAACTACTGCAGGCTGAGGTTTCACATCTGTATCAGGGCTTGCTTATTCTGCTTTAGAGACACAGTTAAAAACCCTACAGCAATTTAAACTCCCTCCTCCCCATGAGAAAAGCAGCACAGACAGGAACTATTTATCTTCTCTTGCTTTTGTATGGTTTTGGATGGTGTTTTAGCTATCCTAGATGAGCAAGGACCTTAGGTCAACTTAAAGAGCTTAAACTGATCTAAGGCTTTAGCGTGCTTAGGGGTGGTGTAAGGACATTAATCATAATTAAACCTAAAAAGAATACAAAACATTTTGTATCTAAGACCTGCAGAAGTCCCTTGTTTGGTGTGGATTCTTTTTATTTTTTCCTTCATGTGCATCCTTTTCATGCACAGACCAAGTCAGAGTCCCCTAAAGGCACTGAAAAGCTTTCAGTTAGCTCAGAGGAACATTGCTGCTGGCATCACCTGCAGCAGACTCAGCCTGCTGTTGTGCACATGCTTGCTTTTTGTTTTTAATAAACAATTTTCTGATTTAAATAACATTTCAAGTCCTAATTTAAAATAAGCTTCTTTCTCTCTCCTTTTTCAGGTAAGCATTTCTTGTTTTGCATTAAGTTTCTCATGACTCAGTATAATTCCCTAGAGGATTTCCTTCACCTTGGACCAGAGACTGAAGCTACCGCATTTCCCTCCTTGACAATGCCAAGAAATTCTGTGAACACATGAAACAAAGTGAGTTTGTCATGCTAATCACTCCTGGTATCTAATAAAACCGTGTCCTGGTTCTGGCCAGCACAGGTGAGTTGAGTTGGCCCGAGCTGTTTTCCACACCACTTGACATCAATCAAGCCCCCATAAAAGGGGCTACTGGGGCAGAGGTGGGTTTGGTGAGTTGCATGGCTCTTGTGATGGTTCAGTGGTCTCTGTTAGCTTCTCATCTAACAGGTAAAGTATTCTGTGTTGTCACTGGATGTGTTTGTTATTGTTTCCCCTCCTAAAGAGCTTATCAGTAAACTGCCACTGGGGCTTGATCTGTTTTTTCTCCTCAGGAAGAGGAGCAAGTGGCTGGTGGTGCTCAGACTTTGCCTGGGGCTGAACCACAACAAAGTGTAACCCATACTGCCAAATTTGAAAGGTCATAGGTTCATAGTGGTTTTGGTTGTAAGAGACCTTTGAGGTAATTGAGTCCAGTTATCTATCTAACCCCACTAGGTCCAACACTAGACCGTGTCACCAAACCCACCTACGTGTCTTTTAAACATCTCCAGGGATGGTGACTCTGCCACCTCTTTGGGCAGCTGATCCAATATCTGACAACCCTTTCAGGAAAGACATTTTTCCTAATATCCAACCTAAGCTTCCCCTGACACAGCAAACTGTTTCCCCTTGTCCTGTCACTAGCTACCAGGGAGAAGAAACTGACCCCCCCCACTTCACTACAACCACCATTTAGGTAGTTGTAGAGAGCAGTGAGGTCTCCCCTCAGTCTCCTTTTCTCCAGACTAAACAATCCTCGATCCTCATAAGCAAGATGCCTTGCTCCAGGATTCTATTTCATTATCTGGGGCTGGTCCTAGAGGCTATGAGGCATCCATGTTGCCGTTTTTGCCTTGAATTGCTCGTCAAGGTCTATGCTCATGCATGGCAGTGTGGATATCAGCAGCCACGCTGTCAGACCAGCACATACCATCCCATGGTTTGCCTGTGCAAACCTGTGCATGTGAAAACAACAATCCATCTTTTCAGTATGGTTGACCTAATTGTTTTCTGTCTCCAGCAGAAGAGCCACTAGCTGAGGGTACTTCATGGTCATAAAGGCAGCAGAGAGCATCTGTGTGCTTGAGTGTTGTTTGCTTTACACCAAAGTTGCTCTGGCTCAAACGTTGGATATTGCAGCCTTGCAAACTGCAGTTTGCACGTGGGGTTTTAACCCAGAGCACGGACACAGGGTGCTCATCTGTTGGGCTCTGACCCGGGCAGCTGAGCAACAGGCAAGTTTCAACCGTTCTTGCAGAAAAGTGTCAATAGTGCTGATTTGTAATTGGAAAAGAAGATTATATTGTATGACTCAGAAACAATGGTGGGAAAGAGATCCAATATTATGGTATATAAGCAGAAGAAAATCAGGTTGCAAGTGAAAGAGCTTGGAAAGCAGACGTGACTCCTTTATTTAGTCGCATTATGATGTAGTTTGCACAGTGCCCATATTAAAGGCCAGCAGAGAGCATGATCAGCTGCAGCTGTACCATAAGTATGCAACCCCAGCATCATATAGATGGACAGTATTGGTAAAAATATAGTTTTAAATTTTACTCCAAAGTTCCTATCACTTTACTCTGAAACAACTTATACAGAAGTTGATTATTAATTTCTCCTAATTCAGTTTAATTCTAATTTAATTTCTCAACCTTCCAATAGTTCCATATGAGGCTTTATAAAATATCTGGGAACTTGCACACCTCTGATAAAAGGGGTTGGGGTTTTGTTGTGTGGACTCATGCTTGCAGCGTGCGTAGCCATCTCTAATGGTTAATGATCCATGTCTGCTCATTAGCCACTTTCTGATAGGAACCCTTGGCAGAGCTGCAGACCTTGCCCAGGTGATGAGAGATTGTCAACCTGCAGCCACAGAAAGGGCCTGAGTTGATGTTATCCTTGGCAGTGTTAATTCTGGCGTTCCCGAGTGCTCCGTTTTGCCACTCTATTAATGTTCTTGTAATCTAGTTGTGTGTAATTAAACACTGAATGTGGCTGCAGAGAGCCACAGAGCTGCAGCGTGCTCAGCTACACGCAGCCACTCCAGAGAGAACTTCTCATGGAAGATTTTCATTCTTTGAAAGTACCTGTTCTTCAAATACGTGCAAAAGCTCCGTGGGAACTTGCCAGTCAAGCAAGATTACAGACTCCCTAAATTCAGCCTGATGTGACAGACTGTAACAACTCTGAAGGGGCTGTTACACTCTATTGTGCCAGTGGTCCCTGCCTGATAGGAGCATCTCGTACACTTCTCATTAAAACTGTGATTGCTCCAGAGATTTCTGTATTACCAGTTACTTCAAACATGAGTTATTTTAACCTCACATCCATGTGATGCTAAAGGTGCAGGTTAAAAAAAAGAGAACTTAGATTTCCAGGCTGACAGGTACCTTTACTTTATGCAATTTTTATGCAGAGAAATTGCTGCTTTGGTGAGGATTTGAGCAATTTGAAGTCAAAGTTTCGCCTGCTGAAAGCAGGAATGGCAAAGTGGGCAATGCTGTCTGTGCAGTGATGCTGTAGGGACCAACATGACTCATGAATAACGGTGGATGGTTTTGGTATGTCATAGCTCCAAGATAAATTATGGTGCTTGTCTTTTGGATGGATGAAGCTCTGACCTTGGTTGTGCTAGAGGTCAGGGCAGATGATCACACTTGCTCTTTCTGCACTCAAACTCTCTCAATCTTCTCCCAAAGACAGGAGGTGACATTTGGTAGCCACATTCAGCAAACCCAAATCACCATGTACCATTTCTGATAATGAGTGATTTCCATGTGGAAAAGGGAAAATATCACAGTGGTGCAGGTTGAAAGGAAACTTAGATTTGGGTGTCAGCTGCATCTTTTTAGGTCAGTCACATCTTTCATTCCCCAGGCATGTGGTGGCATGGAGAGCCTGCTGGGGGATTCCTGGTGACACTACAATGGAGCAGGTTGTAAGGAGCACACAGTGAAGGAAATCCCGAGGGTAGCAAGAGGATGGGAATAAATGATGAGCAGAAGGAAAACTGTTCAAACTATGCACTGCACCATGGCAGCACATAAGTGCCCATCATACGAAATCCACAGAACTGTAGGGGTTGGAAGGGACCTCAAGAGATCATCAAATCCAACACCCCTAACAAAGCAGGTTCCCTAGAGCAGGTTGCACAGGTAGGGGTCTAGATGGGTCTTGAATATCTCCAGAGGAGACTCCACAACCCTCCCTGGACAGCCTGTTCCATTGCTCCATCACTCTCACTGTGAAGTTTTCTCACATTGGTGCGGAACCTCCTGAGGTCCAGCTTGTGACCATTGCCCCTTGTCCTGTCCCCACAGGCCACTGAGAAGAGGCTGGACATCTCCCTTTGTCTCCTACTCTTCAAATATTGACAAACATTGATGAGATCCCCTTTCAGTCTTCTCAAGGCTGAACAGCCCCAGCTCACTCAGCCTTTCCGCACAGGGAAGATGCTGCAGGCTCTTAATCATCCTTGTGGCCTCTGCTGAACTCTCTCCAGGAGATCCCTGTTTTGTAGCAGGGAATCCCAGGCTGTTTGGGTTGCACATGCAGCAGAATGCCCAGCGAAAGATGGAGTTAGAGGGGTGCAGTGGTTAAGTCTCAGGAGCTGGCACAGGCTCAGACTGGCACAGGCGAAGCCGGGTGTCTCTGCCCAGCAGATGGTAGCATTGCCCAACCCCCCCCAGCCTGCTTACACCTTCTCACACCTCCCAACGCCCACCTTCCCCTAATTCCCTTCTAGGTGGGAGGCACAAGCTCTGCCCAGACCCGGGGAAAGCCTCACAGAAACCTATTTCCAAATACCTTGGAAATTCTGCTCTTAAGTGATTAGAAACCTGGAAAATCAGAGTGCGAAGGGCCCCGTCAGAGCGCCCAGCGCATTACGCGGTTCCGCGCGTCACACCCTGGTTCACAAGGGTGATGTGACGCCTGCCTGGATTAGGATTTGTTTTCGGGTACCCAATTCGATGATGCTGAGGTTTGGAGCTGCGAACTCGAGTGTCCCAGAAGATTTGTACTTGTTCAGTTGCCAGGACAGTACCCAAACCCGTGTCTCAGCCCGCGGTGTTCTCCCGTGTCCCCCCGCGTCGGAGCTCAGCCAGAGGGCTCAGTGTCGCTGGGGAAAACCCGCTTTTTAGCAGCAGTGCCGGCGGGGCCACGCGTGTCCGTGGGCCGGCGCCCATCCGGCACCCATCCGCCTGCCTCTGGGCTTGGTGTCGCCTCTGGGCTGTGGGTGCCCCTCGCGGGGGGTGAGAGAGCACGGGGGGCTGTGCAGGGTAAGGGCAGTCTTTGCCAAGAAGCGAGTTTTTGCATCTCAGATGTCTTTGGGGGAGGGGGGAGGAGGGTGAGCACCGCGCACCTCTGCGCATCCCCGCGCAGTGCCCGGCCGGCCAGCACCGCCGCTTGTGGTGTGGCTTTTAATGTATTTTTTTAAATTTCTCTGTTCTCTTCCCCCCCACCCCCCCGCTTTGCTTTCCCTCCCCTCCCGTTTGACGTGCGCGGTTTTGG
>VXBZ01010482.1:825039-838771 GCA_013399135.1 Heliornis fulica | reverse complement strand
GGAGGAAATAAAAGCGGCGGCGGGCAGGAAGTGTGAGGAGGAGGAGGAGGAAGGGGAGAAGAAGGAGGAGAAGAAGGAAGGAGAAGAAGCAGCAGCAGCCGCAGCAGCAGCCGCCGCGGCAGAAGAGAAAGCAAAAGCCGCCCTCCGGCTCGGTGCCGCCCGGCCAAGCATCCGCGGGGCTGCGCGCCGCGGCCATGGCCCGGGAGAACGGGGACGGTGGCGGCTCCTGGAAGAAGCAAGCGGAGGACATCAAGAAGATCTTCGAGTTCAAGGAGACGCTGGGGACGTAAGTGTCGGGGAGCGGCTGGGGCGGTGGGGGGGGGGGTTATTGTGTCCCTTTTCCCGTGGGGATGCGCGGGTCCCCCGCGGGTGGCTGCGTGTGCCTGTCTGTGTGTGCGTGTGTATTTTCGCGTGTGCACCCATCGGTGCCACTCTGTGTCCCGTCCCCCCCTCCCCTCCCCGCTCATCCATCCGAGCGAGAAAGTCGGGGCAATCTGGAAACACGGAGAAAATAGAACTGTGGGGCAGGAGCTGGGCTGACACGCACCCCTCACCTCACACGCACACCCGAAAAAAAAGAAATTAAAAAAAAAATAATCAAGCAACCCCGTGTTTTACAACGTTGCTGGGATGAGGAGATGGGGAAAGGCTTTTTCTTGGTAGCACAACTGTAAATAAATGTGGTCTGACTCGCACGCTTCCCCTAAAGCCGATGGCTGCGTCTATTCGTGGACAGACGAGCAGAAATAATCAGAGTGGATTGGGTGGGTTTTAGCTTCGACGCTCAACTGTTGTCGGGCTTTATTCCTGTTATTTATAGTGGTGGGGCATAAAGATTAGTAAAATGTTAGAGTTGGGGTTGGGTTTTGGTTTTTTCAGACGTCTGAGAATAAACATGCGCAGATGGTGCAAGGGAGCGGGGTGCAGGATGATGCTTTTTTGGCTGAGCAGAGAGTTTTATTTTTGTTTTGTTTTTGGTTTTTTTTTTTTAAATTGGCTTATAGGGTATTGTAGAGGTAGAGCTGGGAGTGCCGAAGGAAGTCAGCATGTGGGCTGCTGTATGTCTGTACGTTGTAATTAAAGTTCGGTTGTATTGGGATTGCTCTTCACTGCCGTGCTCCCCGCTCCTTTAATTGCACCTTGAAGCAGGGCTCTAAACGAGGCGTTGCTAATCCCGAGCGGTGCTTTTCACACTCTGCGTGCCACTTCCAAAATTCGGTTGAACAAGTTTTGGCTGTAATTTTTCAGTTTCTTTCTGCTTCCAAGGGAGGGCTCTCTATAAACAGAGTATTTCTGCTTCGCGGTCTCACTGCCTTCCTATGGACAAACTGTGAGTAAGAACAGGGGTGGTCACTTGAGATGAAGGTGGGTCACGCATCTCCACCGTGGAGAGCAGACAGCGTAGCCCTTGGAAAACCGCTGACTTAGCGAATGAGGCGAAGGTCTGCCCGGGTTTTTGGCAAAACAAAATGCAGTGTAAGAGCTAAGTGTTGCAGAGTATTCTGGTCACCCTCGGGGAGTTTTTGCTGTCAGAATTTCGTGCCAGGAGAGACGTGTCCCTGCTTGTCACCTTAGGTGTGCAGTACCCTTCATGAGTGAAAGGGTCTGGGGAGGAAAGTCTTAATGAGAAGAGATTCATCAGAGCAGCAGGACAGTTTGTGGTGGTTTCCATTACACTGCTCTCTGTTACCTTCCCAGTGGTGTATGAAGCATCTGCAGAGGTTAATTTGTGTGGCTGAAGAGCTCCGGAAAGAGTTAATGTCGTGGCCTTGATCCATATCCTAGTGACGTTAATGGGAGCAGGTGTAGGTCCCAAGGAAGTTGAAGTTGGTCAGAGTTAATAGCTATGCATATTAGCCTGGCTGTTGCAAATTAAATTCATTAAATATGGCCAATTAGTGTCTCGAACTATTAAGTGTTGTCTTAGCCTCACCGTTCGCTTAGGTAGCCCTCTATGGTGGGAGTGGAAGGTGTGAAGTTTTCAAACTTGATTTAACAGTCAATCTAGAAAGCTTTAGCAAAGGAAAATAACTGGATTTCAAACAGAGGCCTTGCACAAAGAAAATAGAGCTGTTTTCTTTTCCAGGCATATTAATTATGAATGTATGTGTGTTTAACAGCCTACACATCCATTGCAGTCTGGTTGTGCATTCCTTAATTTCGCAGAGCAAGCTGATAATTAAAGATCTGAATCTGAGTTTTGGTTCTGTCCTTGGCCGCCCACCAGCGCAGCACCTGCAGTTCCTACCAGCTCTGGTGTGACTTTACCAGGGTGTGAAACTTCTGAAAAATTTAGGCCATCACTGTGTGAATCATTAAAGTGCTTGTTTCATTCTCACCAAAGGCAGTGGAGGTCTGACTGCTCATTGACCCCAGCAGCACCCCCGGTGCAGGAGTCCAAGTGAATAGGACACGTTTTCAGTTATTGATGGGAAAGTACTTAAATAGGGATTTAACAAAAGTCTAAATACCTTTATAGCATCTGGACCAAAATGCTTTCCTCTGACATTATTTAGGAGCGGGGAGAAAATCTCTTGATCCCTCCTGCACTGTAATGCCAAATTGTGTTGGACATCCATCAGTTGATCTCATCATCTAATACACTTTTCTTTAGTGTGGACAGGCCGGTCGTGAAAAACTTGGTGTTCCAGATGAGGTTGGTGTAGTTGGTGTATTTTGTGTTTCTCTGCCACCTTCCATTTCAGGATGCCAAAGTGTTAAAAGCACTTTTAACAGAAAAGCAGCCGTTTTGCACACAGCAGTCTTAACTGCCTGTGGTAAAATTGGTTAGGGAAAGAAAAGCATCAAGCCCCCAAATCAGGGAAGAAAGTGAAAGGGAAACTTTAAAAACATTATTTTAAGTGCATTGATTTGTGAATGTTAAAGCTGTGTGTATACTCTGCTAATGATTTGTTCTCTGAAAGGGGTCTTTCATCTGAATAAGTGATGAAAGATCTTTAACACAGGAGAGTTGAAATTGGCAGAATTATTAAAAAGATCCTAACTCAGTTAATCATTATATCATTTGAGCCTCAAGGAACCTCTAATGAGTACGCAGCTCTCGCTTCCAGAGCTGGAATTAATTATTTACATGTCCCTGTAAATCATGTCCAGCTGCACTGATACTTAAATAGGCATCCTGAATTGGACATCACCTCCAGATGTAAGAAAAGAGCTTTTTCCACCCAAATAGTTGTTTTCTTTGGTGGCTGAGGTCTGTTGTCTGCACAGTGCTGTTGGGAATCGGTGTTTTCCTGAAGATGTGGCTGTCTCAGACGGTGCCCAAACCTCGATTCACCCCGTTCGCTGCGTACGCAGTCCCTAAGCACGAGCAATTTTAGTCTGTGACTGCAACCTTTTGGGTACCAGAGTGTCCTAAGCACATTTTGGTAATATTAATCAATAAAATAGAATGTATTATGTAGAAAATATACATACTAAAATACTTTTTAAAAGATTTTATATAAAATACATATAATGCTTCTGCTTTGTATCGGCAGCACGGGTCTGTGTAGGACTGCAGTAACGCAGCAGTGAACCACACTGCGTGTGCAGGTTCAGTGGGTGCCTTTTTGTGAAACTGGGCCTGTTCACTACTGAGCCACAGGACGTGAAATGACAGAGCCTGAAAAACTAGTGAGGAAGAAATACACAAAGTAAATCAAAGATAAAATTGTAGCAGAATCCAGGTCCTCAGCTGATGCAATGCAGAGTCCCTTCCAAGTGAAGAGATGCAGGCTTGAGGGAAGAAGAGGCTCTAACTTACTGCTTATCTTTTCAGTTTTCCACAAACTCACCTGTTGGAGCTCTACTCAGTTTGCAGGACTGCCTGGAGTGGGGGCGGCATGTCTGCCCCAGCCCTTGAGATAGGAAGTGTCACAATAGCAGGAATCGCATAAGCAGATGAGTGATCACTGAAATTTCTCCATATTTAAATTACATTGTATTTATGGCATTTTAAAATTCAGATTTTGACATTCCAGGAAGTCATGATACTGTCATCCACCAGCCAGTGAGGAAAGTGTCCAATCCTTTGGTCTGTCTAACGGGACCAGCCCGCATTTCTAAGGTAGCTGTCATCAGCCCTTCTTGACATCAGTTATGATGAAGTTATCATAGTTAGGAAGGCACAAGCTTAGTAACTATGGAAATCCTGGTGCTTTCCTTAAAAATGATATTGTAGATTCCTTAAAGCTTAGTAATGATCACATAGGGTGTTACATGGTTATAGCCATAACATAGTAAGAGCCAGGTGGGAAGACAAATCTGCTTCAATGGTGTGTCCAATACTTTCCTAAAATACAGTATAGAGAAAGCTTACAGGTTGTTCTGTTTTTCTCAGGGGCTCTACCATAATCTTTGGTTCATTTGTGTCCTCTGTACCTTCCATACTCCTACATAATTTGATGGGCTCCTGGTGCTTTTCACGACTCTTGTACGCAACCGTTCCAGAAGGACATACAACTCCTTGAGAGAGTCCAGTGCAGGGCCACCAAGGTGATGAAAGGAGTGGAAAATCTTCCTTATGAGGACAGACTGAAGGAGCTGGGTCTCTTTCGCTTGGAGAAGACTGAGGGGTCTTAAACATGTAAATATGTATGAGGGGTCATAAATATGTAAAGGGTGAGTTTCAGGAAGATGGAGCCAGGCTCTTCTCAGTGATGATCAGTAATAGGACAAGGGGAAATGGGTTCAGGCTGGAGCCTAGTGATGATCATCACTATTTCATCTTCATTTAACTTGAGGCATCATGCAGGTTAATTGTTTTCTCTTCTGATTTTGGACATTCTGAAGAGTTTAAGACACATGTTGATATTTGTGCTTCCTCTGGATCTATACCACTTGTGAATATCAAAGAGTCTGATTTTCATGTTTCTGCTGACATTATCAGCAACTTCTGCCTCTCTTACAACACCCCAGTGAGGCAGCAGTGGCTTTGTTAGACTGTTCCATCTTTTCTCAGTTCAGTATTTTTCATTTTTAAAAACTACATTAGAGAAACATTCCACAGTAAAACATCTCTTCAGGGAAGAAAGTACAGGGTCCCAAAAGGTGGAAGTTAAGGCACATGTTTTCAGGAGGAAAGTTAGTGAACAACTAGGACAAATGATGAAGGCAAGTGATTTCCATCTCCTCCAGGATGACTTGCCAAGACCAATCTAGTGGACCCAATATAGTGGAGGGTGTCCAGGCTCATGATTGGGGGTTGGAACTGGATGATCTTTGAGGTCCCTTTGAACCCAAACCAGTCTGTGATTCCGTGATTCAGTGGAAGCTTTTTGCCATCTGAAAGCTCTCAGGCTTCATGCAGGAATCACTGGGAATCTCTTGGTCATATTTACAGGAGATGTTTCATGGTCATTTCTGACCATAAAAATCTCTATTTCTGGGAATTTTACCATAAAGATCATGCAGGGTTAGGAATAATTTGTGCGAAGGTGTTCTTGGTACCTACAGCACTTCTCTAGCATCTGTGGGAGGAGGAGTGAAACATGAGGTCCAGGTATTAATGTTTAACTCAAGGCTGTGAAACAGCTCAGATGTTTTGGTTTGTGCACTCGATATAGGGCGAGAAGAAAAATGCTGTTAGGACTCCTTTAAGGTGACACATTTGTTTTAAAACAAGTAATCCTGTTTGCTCTTGTGTGGCATAGATCACTATCCAGAGTGTTCATGGGGGCTTAAAAATAATGAGTCCCTACTCTTTGCAATGTGAATTGTAGTATCTTTTAATGTAGATTGTTAGTCTCCTGTGAAGAGTTACAGAAAATAACGGGTTGGAGCATTCAGCTGGAATAGAAACAGGAAGAAAAAAAAAAGGCAAGATGGTCAACAGATTTAAAGGCTCATGGAGAGGACTGGGGAAAAAATAATCTGTGGGGTGAGAAGTGATTTCTGACAGCGCTCCAAATTAACCCACAGTTAATGGCTGCAATTCGGACAGTGCTCGGTCGGGGCGGCAGTGTAGCATAAAGGTTAATTTTCTTTCATTGTTCAAAAATAATATCCCAAAATACTCAGTAATCAAGGGCTTTTAGGTAAATACATAATTTTGGGGATGTCCAGTTTGCTGTAGTGTCAGCTCACGTGCGATAGGACAAGGGGGAATGTCTTCAAGCTGAAAGAGGGCAGGTTTGGATTAGATATTAGGAGGAAATTCTTCACTCTGAGGGTGGTGAAGCCCTGGCACAGGCTGCCCAGAGAAGCTGTGTCTGGTCCTGGATCCCTGGTAGTGTTCAAGGCCAGGCTGGATGGGGCTTTGGGCAACCTGGACTAGTGGAGGCTGTCCCTGCTTGTGGGTTGGAGTTAGATGGGCTTTGAGGTCCTTTGCCACACAAACCAGTCTGGGAGTCTAGGATTCTATGTGCTCATGCTTCCTCCACAAGCATTATTTTCTACTAGTCTTACCTCTTTTTACCCTGTCTCGCCTCATTTTCCATGGCTGCTCGTTCATGTACGTTTTTGTACTGTCCGAGCTCCCTGCTTGCCCGTGCAACCAAGTGTTTGACTGGCAAGAAGACGGCAAGGGTAGGGTTGGAGTAGGGTACTTGAGCATTCTCCCCCCTGTTTTCACACAGTGTTTAGCACAATATGATCTTTGCCTAGCCCAAAACTTAATATTACTAGTGCTGAGTACCTCAGTATATCTAATGCCAATTCCATATCTGCTCTTTGCACAGACGTGAGCCGAAGGCAACGAACACCTAAAATTATTGATATATATTGTGAGCCACAGAGGCCTCTGACACCCTAAAGACACCACAAGCAAAAGGCTGAGGATCTGCAGACATGGTGTAGAGGTAGTGGTTGGAGCTGAACCCAACTCTTTGGAGTCCAATAGTAATTCTTTAACCAAAAGTCTATTCTTCCCATCCCAGCCACAACACAGTGGGTGTGAGAGCCTTCTTCTCTGCCGCTCCCACCATCTGGAGCAGCCTGTCTGCTTCCTTCACCCTCCATCTGCTTTCACATAGGAACTGAAATATCTCTTTATGTATTTTCTCCTTCCTTTTTGTCTCTTTTTTTCCCTCTACCTCTGTGACTGACCTCAATTTTCTTTGTTGCCCCTCACACACAATTCTCCTGACTACGTATAGAATATCAGTCGGAGTTATTTAATCCTTTCAGGCATCCAAGGATAAAATTAATATTGAATAAAGTTATAGTGTTTTGGTTTGTTTGACAATAACAAGCATTTATAATAGAATTTTTTAATTTATTGCCAGTAATAGAATTCCCTTAACCAGTGAGTCACAGTTTATATTCATGATTACTTAATAGGACCTAATTTTCTAGTCACTTTTGATAGCATGAAAGCAAGTCAGAACTAAATGGTTACTGTTAGTAAACAGGTAATGAGTGAAAGGAGGGATAAAAAGTTCCTTGGGGCAGCGATTTGTCATTTTTGTTGGAATTCAAATCACCTTGCATTTCAGTGGGTTTCTGTAAATAATTATTAACAACAATAACAATAATTTGCAAACATATGACTGTGTTTGGGCTGCTCTGGACTGACAAATAGCTTAGCAGTCAGAATATTTCTCTTTTTTCTAGAAATCACACTGTTCCTTAAAACCTTTCTATCAAATCTTAACACTGATCGGTTTGGGTTTTTTTTGGTCTGACTTCTCAGTTCCTATAATTTTCCTCTCAATGTTGTGTCAGTCACTTTTTTTTTAAAGGAAAAATATAAATAACAGATTGTTAATAAACTTTTCAAGGCCCTTCACTGATGTTTTCATGTTGAAAGCTGTGTATTGAATTTTATGCCAGAATTACTCACCAAACAGATTGTATGAGGTTAAATTTAAATGGTATTTTTTAGCAGATTTTTTTTTTTTGGCTGAGTTAGAAAGATATGTATATATAATTTAACACTGGATGTGCTAAGAAAAAGCTACTGGGAAGCTCTTTTTTGGATCTGATGTGATTGTAGAACAGCTGAGCACAGGGCTGGAGATCTGCTGTAACAATAGATCACTGATTTTGCTTGCTCTTCTCCTGGGCGATATCAGACGTCACATGTAAAATATCAACAGCTTTGGATTAGTGGACTATATAACCACAAAGACAGCTCTTAAAATACCTCTTCAAGGGTTGAAAGGGGAAGAAGCATATGAGACATTTTGCTTCAGATGTATTGAGGATTTTTTTTTTTACTTTTATTTTCTTATATTCCCAATCAGTGATAAACAAAGCAGTTTCAATTTACTTCTGGTTTCCTGTAGAAACAAAAGGGAGATGCTTTTAATGGCACAGACAGCTAGGAGCATTTACCATCAGCAGCAATAGGGTGCAGCACCGTGGCATCTCCCCCCAGACCCTTTGCCATTGCACTTTCTGCTTGCCCTGGATTCTGCTCGTTGTCCTGCCTGTAGTAACACTGTCCTGGTTTAGGCTATTTGAAGTTATGGTTTTTTTTTCAATCCTGAGTGTTCAGAGTACAGAGGACCTAGGAATTTGGTCAGTGGGAGTGGAGAGGGTTGATGTGGCACTTTGACCAACACGTGTCTGGAGAGTAATACAACCCTTGGTCGTCAGCAGGGGGTTGTGAAGGGTTGCAGGTCTTCCCTAGGAGCTCCAAAGAAGGGGTTACTCACACGTGGCAGGTATCTCCCTGAAGACAGTACCACCTGGTGCTGCAGAGTCACTCTGTAATGTTGGCGTGTTGTAGCTGAGCAGCACGTTTCAAGACTGCCTGTCGCCCTGATGGTATGTGCACTGGGCAAATGTGGCTGCGTTGATCCCACCAGTTATGTTACTGGTTGCAGAAATGGCCAGGCTTTAGGGGTAGTACAAAATAAAACAGCATAACTGCCCATGTTAATTTTATGCACTCACAAGGGCTGAAAAGCTGGTGTGTGTTCAAGGGTTGTGCACTAGCGATGTGAAGGGTCTACAGTATTTGGATTTTTTATTACAATGACTTTTATTTGCCTCAGATGAGATCAGGCACTGTTGAGATAGGAATTTTACAAACAACAGAGTGAAATACTGTTTGTACTCAGAAGAACATATAATCTAAATAAGACAAAAACGCTAATGTTGTTTTGTTAAAGATGAGAAAGTGTGTCATGTGTAAATCCAGAGCTGAGCCTCAATCTCAACTCTGGCTTTATGCAGTGGGCCCATCCTGCTCCTTTCCCATTGGGATCTGTGTCACCATCAGTGTCTTTAAAATGTGTTTATTAATATGTGATTCACCCTAGGTCATCCCATATAATTGGGTTTTTTTTTACTAGTTAAGGTTTGAAGATGCAAAGTTCTGCCTGTATGCTGTGAGTAACAGCACGGGCACTTATTGCTGTGTTCCTACAGGCTAAGAGGAATCGAGGTCTTCCCAGAACTATAAAGAGTGGGAGCCAACCAGGCAGTTCTCATGGCAATGTGGCATCATTCCTAGCTGGATCCCATCCTCCCATCCCAGCTTAAATAATTTGAGGGACCAGCCTTCAACCAGTCTTCAGCTTCCCAGCAAAACTCATTAGCTGTGACCCTGCCACTCCTCCATGATGGGCAAGGGTTGAAATAGGGGAAACTCTTGGCTGAAAAACAGTGGAAAATCCAAACCAATGTAGAAAAACCCAAACAACAAAGAAGAGAGCTGGAGTGGAGGGGGCAGGTGGAGGGGAGAGCACTTAGAGGATTTACAGCCACGTGGAAAACTCTGGGGAAGGCACAGGTTGATAATCAAATTCAGCTGTAGTTGCTGGAGACTGCTGCAGCATCCCTGAATAATCCTTCACTGTTACGTTGACTTGGCTTGGCGATTTCCTCCCACTGCTTGCTCTTGTCTTCTGCTGCCTCTCAGCGTAAGTAAATCACTACAATATGCCCAGCCATGAAGCCTGCAGCGTTCTGGAAATTCCAGGCACAGCAGAGTGTGTGATGCTCGCTGTCAACGGCAGAAGATGCTGTGAACATATTAAACTTGTCTCATGTTTCCCTACCCTTCTTTCAAAATACCTGAACAAATTCAAAGGCTTTGTCTTTTACTTTGGGATGTTTTATTGCTGGGGCCTGAGATATGTAAAAGACTATCTAAAGCTCAGGGTTGATCGTCAGCCTCACACCTCTGCATTAATGGGATTTCTTGCTGCAGGGATGTAATTAATTTGTTCAAGGGATGCAACTTTTTTTGAGGGGAAAATCTGACACTGTTGAGCTTCTCCATGGGCTGATGATCATTGTCATTAAAAACACCACCTCATTCTCCGAGTCCAAGTCACAGTGTTTTGAGGCATCTTTACTAGCATAATTACATAGCAACCTGAATACTGCAAAGCAAACAAGTTTTTCCTTCCCAACATAAAATGCTCCCAAAATTGCAAAAAAAAAAACCCAAAACCAACCCACCCCCAAACCATCACTGAAATCCCTGGTAGCAGACTGCTGAACACATGTGCCGTTCTTTAGAGAACAATCAGGGAAGAAAATAACATGTGGCTTGTTAGCAGAGTTGCTTGATTTGCCATGGGAAGATGCTTAGATAAAAGCATTTATGGAGCAGAATAAAGTTATGATTTCTGTTAGCCAAAGTACCCAAGCACTGGGGCACAAGGGGAATAACTCAGAAAGAATAGGTTTATTTGACTTAGGCTCATTTTTGGAAGCAGGAGGCTGTATATTTAGAATAGGGGGATACTGCACCAAAAAATGAGCTGAGAAAAAAGGGGTTCTCAAAATTGTGTAGGCAGAGGACATGCTGGGATGCTTCTATCCTTGGGTCCCTCTGGAGTAATTTTACCAACTAATTTTCCTGCCTGTAGTCATATAGCTAATTTATGTCATGTATGTAAATCCTGTGCTCTTAAGACAAAGAGACATTGAGAGAATAAACCAAAAAACCCTTGCAGAGTTTTGTAGGTAAGTCTGTTGAATGAGTTTCTCTGATGGATCTTGTATTTTTAATGGAAAGAAAATAAAGTGATTCTAGGATTTCTGAGTGACAGCTGAGATGATTCGTGCCCAGAAAGAAAAGGTGTGCCCTCCTGGCACTGCTGGAAGAGAACTTAGCAAGTACGAAAGCTGAGAGCACACTCGTTCTGCAGGTGAGTGGAGCTGCACCGGGGGAAAGCCAAAAGGGAAAGGTCTGGGGCAAAGCAGAGCAGTGGGATTCAACTACAGGTAAATGCCAGGAAAGACTTGTCTAAATGGGCTGCTTTTATCTGCATTGACTCCAGAGACAGCCAGGTCCCCCTCCTTGTTCACAGACATGCTGCAGAATTCATAGCCATGGCTCCTTTGGACAGCGTGCACAGTGCACCAGGCGACAGGATGACTGTCGGCTTGTCATGGCCACGGGCGTGACTGTCGGCTTTATGCCACTGTCTGCTCAGGGGATGGTGTGATGCTGTGATGCCTGTAGCATACATTACCATGCAGTTATGAGGAACATGTAGGAGCATTTTATATACATATAAATAGGTACAGTGTCTATGTAATGTAGATATACCCACCCATTAAAAAGACTATTTATATAGCGACATATAGTGATACATAGCGATGTATAGTGATATATAGCGATATAAAGTGCTAATGTCTTACAACACAGCATGTTCGTTGGCTTCATTAAGAAATGCATAGAGAACAACTTGTGCCATTTGGCAAGGACTGTTTAAGAGTGGTGTGTACATTGTTAATTAATTCTGTAGTTTGAATTTCTCTTCATATTTGGCTCGCATATAGGCGAAGGCAGGAGGGTCACGCCCCATGTGAAACAGTGGGGTCTGTTGATGCTTTTTGGGTGCAAACTTGACTGCAGCAAGTGGAAGGTGAATTAACCAACATCAGGCTTGATGTTAAGGAGGTCTCCCTTAGGTAGCTCGTGAAGGATTCCCCTCTACAGATGGGATGGTTGAGGAATCTTTATTTAACTCTGGACTACACCACTGCCCCCAGGGTGATGGCAATAGCTTGTTGCCCTCTGCTACATCACAGTTATGGGTTGCAAAGTTGTGTCAATTAAAAATCCACCATGTTAATGTCATTATGGAAGTGGGTGCATTAGTTTTTGCAACCAATTCCCTTTTCTGTTATTATTTAAGCGATTACTTCTAGGCTTAAAACAGTAGTTTAGATACTCTGATACTTCAGCAATCAAGCCAAACTATGCAAGAGTGAGAGATTGGTAGTAAAAATATTTTTAAATTATAGTTTTGTCTTCAGAAGATGCCTGTAAAATGTCTGCCTAGAGATCTCCTCATGTGTTGGCTTAGGGCTCTGAATAGATCTTCCTGAAGTCAAAGGGTAGCACACAAAGGTGCACCAGGCCTGTTTCTCTTCTGATTTTTCTCTTAAATCATTTGTAGCAGCACAAAGTGATATTCTGCCTTTGATGTGCACAGCTTGGAGGTTTTCCTCTGGGAGTCAGGAAGAGCCTATGCTACTCAGAGGCACGCTGGAACAGCAGCGTTTTCTGCTCCTTATGCTCAGGTTTCAACGAGCAATATAAAATTACGAGGCTGTGGAGGAACAGGTTGCAGTTCCAGGACAGAAGAGGAAGGGGCTGAACATGTCCCTTGGGGTGGTTGGCATCTTCTGCCAGCCCAGTTGTTTGCAGAGATGTGCTGGGGATTTATTTGATGAAATAACTGAGGTTAAAAATAGTTCTCCATGAAAGGGGGGCGGGGGGAGGGGACAAATATGAAGTATAGGAAGTTTTATTTCTTTTCATTCCATAGACACTATAAATCAGCAGGGAAGTCAGTTTAGGGTTTTCTTTTTTTTTCCCTCCTGCCTTGTGTTGTTAAAAAATCATCAGCCAGTATACTGAAATGGTTTGCAAGAGCCACTTCACCAGGAACAATTTCAGGCTGAGAACAATAAAAAATTGGTAGATGCCAGGTTGAATTCGTGTGTCAGTGGTTGCTGAATTCAACTTAAGAGCTGTAAATGGAACCAATCATCATTTCTTAATGAGATATATGAGAACAAAGAATCACAATGCTCAAATAATCTGTCACATCTCTATCAATGCTGCTTAAGCAATTATTCAGTTTGTTCAATGGTTTGACATGGTAACACGACAAAATCAATTTACAAAGCAGATTAAATATAAATAAGCAGTGGGTTTTTTTTTTCCCCAGGAATGTCATTCTTAAAGCCTCGTGTTTTGTCTCCTTACCCAGTCATCTGTTTTCAGTGGTACTGCTTGGATACATAGCCCACAGTGACATTATTCACCAGATCATTTGTCATTTATCCATCTCTGGCCTAATGAGACTGTCGTCTCGGCCTTGGAAAAAATGAATGATGCATTGCTCCGATACAGAGTGTAAGTATGTTTTTCACATAGTGCTAAGGCTGTATTTTTCCAGGTTCCTTAAGGAAGACTGGCCCTCATCCCTTATTAGTGCTTAATGTAAATTATTCTGAATATTTTATTCATTTGGCAGCAAATGTAGGATAAAGTTGGTATGAGTTCCCTAGGAGCTAAATAACAAGTGTCGTACACGGAGGTGATACGATCAGCTATTTTAATACCAGACCTTTCATCGCGTTGCAGTCAACTGTGACTGGGACGCTCCCATCCCTGTTTGCAGCGACGGGTTTCTGCAGCAAACCACCAGTAACAATTTACAGGGACCATCACAGTGACCGTCTTCAGCAGCAGGAGTTCACCAGCCTTACCATTTCCTTCTGTAAATAAGTCCCCATCCTTCGAATGTGCTCGGGTAGCATGTTGTAATGAAGCTGTGGCAGAAAAGAGATTAGTTCCGCCAGCCCCCCC
>VXBZ01010482.1:755292-825023 GCA_013399135.1 Heliornis fulica | reverse complement strand
CATGAAATCACAGAATTGTAGAATCAGAGGGTGGTTTGGGCTGAAAGGGACCTTAAAGATCATCAAACTCAACCTCCCTGCCATGGGCAGGGACCCCTCTCACTAAATGAGGCTATTCAAGGCCTTGTCCAACCTGGCTTCGAACACCTCCAGGGAGGGGGCAGCCACCACTTCCCTGGGCAACCTGTGCCAGGGCCTCACCACCCTCAGAGGGAAGAATTTCTTCCTAATATCCAATCTAAATCTACTCCCTTCCAATGTAAGACCATTCCCCCTTGTCCTATCTCTACAGTGTTTGTACCTCTCATCTTCTCCACAGGGAAATCAAGGATGTAGGACTTTTGTTGCCTTTACAAGTAGCTCTGGGATTCCCTCAGTCCATGTGTGTTTTATATAGTCTACAAGATGCCATTGACATACCTGGTTTCATGTCTCATTATGCCTCTAACTTTGCATTTCACTGGGTTGTTGACAGAGATGTCATAAACAGCTTTTAGAGAATTGTGAGCACTTTATATTCCAGACAAGGCAACAGGGTTCCCAGTGGCCTTTTAAATGTACCAGAGAGTTGTGCTATGGAGAGAAACAGTATTACTTAACTTACCGTTGCCACATGACTCCCATTACTATAATATCCAAGCAACTCCCAGTACTTACAAAATCTGTGATACTGAAAACTCGTATGCTTATATTTGTGCTACTTTTATGTGTGACATATGGACTTCCAGTAGCGGGTTACTCAGTTTCTGCTCAGCGTCTTGTACTTTCTGGTGACAGTTGAGGAATCCGAGTATGTACGGTATTTCCATATCTGCTATTGGTGTTGCTGCTGTCTTTATCTTGTGGTTTGTTGGCTAACTGTCAGATACTCATGGCTTCATTAAGAAACAGATGTACAGGTCTACACTTTGTTTTTGTAGCTGCACTTTTGACATATTGTAAATGTCCTTAATTGATTTTGTTCAGGATAATACCATCTGCTGGCATCTGTTTCTGTTGTGGCTCTTGCTAAATACGTGTGTGTATCATGATCTATCAGGATGAATTGTAGAGTTTCAGCAAGGTAATATGTTGATTTTTATTTTTTTTCTGAAATAAATGAGTGGAGTTTGAACATTGGACATATGTATACCTACACAATTTAATATCTTTATATTCCAAAAGGCACATTTCACACAAGAGTCAGACCCTGTGTCCACATTGGTCTCTCTTAATTTATTGTTGGTATCCCAGACCACGAGAAAACCAACCTTCAGGTTTATATTTGGCTGCCCTTTATCACGAAGGGATAGGAATAAACTTTTAGATCTGCCTGCAGCCTTGAGATGAAACTCTGCCTAACAGTCAAGATAAGTCATCTTTAAGCATCACTCACTGTATCTGCAAGGTTGATGGGCTGCTTGTGACCTTTTAACAAAGCCAAGTGTGTTCTGATATGAAGCTTTTGGTGGCCAAAGCAATACTGGACAGGCAAAGAATGAGATGTCTGCTGAGGATACAAGTAGGAGAATGTGTGCTGTCTCATGGGAAATCTTTTTGTGAAGCCCACTGTCACATTGGGTTTAACTCTCCAACCTTAGTTTGCTCCTTTTTATTAGATGCCATCAGCATTTATGGTAGATTTTATTGCAGTTGCCATGTCCATGTCTGAACAGTGAAACACAACAGAAATTCCATTTCCCAGCTGTCTCTGGCCATTATAAGTGCAGGCAAGCATCAAAAAATATGTAGGTCAGGGTTTATCTATAGTGGCCTAACTCTGCTCCCAATGAAAATAGTTAGAGTTGGCCTTTGATGTCAATGAGACAGTATTAAACCAATTTCAGAATGCTTATGAAGTCTTTCCTTCTCTCTGCACCACTCGCATGCTGTGGTGATGGAGGAGGAGCAGGGTCATGCAGGGAAATGAGAGTCCTCCAAACGCCATTGGAGAAGTGAGTTGGGTGTGCTTTGTGCTTAGTGCTTCAGTAGAAGTGGGTCACCAGTCTGAAACACCTGGTGTCCCAGGGGGGCTGGATTCTCCTTGAGCTGGAGTTGTCTTTGTGGTAGTTCATACAGGCAGGATTCAGTATGAAGAGACTTCAATCCATGTGTATTACAGCTCACATCAAGGCAGCTGCAAAAGCACAGGTCCTCCTTCTGCTCTACCAACCAGTTTCTTTGGCTCAGTGTCCTAGATGTTGTTGGTCTCCCTGTATTGGTACCCCACTATTTGTACCCCCATAGTAGTACCCAGAGCTGGTCAAAGGTCAGGAGTCAGACTTCGTAAAGCCATGAGCTTTGGAGATGATGTGGGCTAGTATTAGAGATACTTGGGTGGAAGAGCACTAGCTAATGATTTGGAAGACTTAGGTTTCACTTCTCATTGTGCCATTGGGCTTTTTTCATGACCTTGGAAAAGTTGCAGCACTTTGCTGGCCTGGATTCCCCATCTGTCAGTCACCGACCTACTTTGTAACTCACTTTGAGATCTAACTAATTAAAGCTTGCAATGTGAGATGTTCAAAACGTACTATGTGAGCTGTTTTTGTCAGGGTAATATGGCAAGACTCTCCCTTGCTGTCCCTAAGGTGTATCTTCATGTGCTGGGAACTCAGCCATGATGCTGGTACTTTGCAGATGATGCTTCTGCAAGCATCTGCTTCCTTTCCTAAAAATGCCAGTGACTCCAAGAGGAGGTGGACCACCCTAACCCAAAACCACTAGAAGTGGCACAGGAGAATAAACCTAACTGAAATGCATCTTGTTTTCAGAAATGTGATAGTTTTCAGTGTGCTGAGAGTCCTAGCGGGGCAGAAAGATCTTCCAGAAATGTCTCTGAGCTCTCAACTCCAGCCTGATGATGGGTTTTCCAGTACTGGTTCACAAGTGGATAGACATTGGGGAAGGAACCACGAAGCTGCAAGGCAGATTTACCCTCCTGTGCAGTTGTTCAGCCTGGAGAAGAGAAGGCTCTGGGACGACCTTATAGCAGCCTTCCAGTACCCGAAAGGTGCCCATAAGAATCACAGAATCCCACAGAATGGTCTAGATTGGAAGGGACCCCAAGGATCATCGAGTTCCAACTCCCCTGCCACAGGCAGGGCCACCAACCTCCATCCTGGATCTAGAAAAAGGTGTCCCGGGCCCCATCCACCCTGGCCTTCAACACCTCCAGGGTTGGGGCCTCCCCCACCTCTCTGGGCAGCCTGTTCCAGCAACTCACCACTCTCACCGTGAAGAACTTCCCTTTGATATCTAACTTAAAACTTCTCTCCTTTAGCTTAAATCCATTCCCCCTTGTCCTACTGGAAGGCCGCAATGAGGTCCCCCTGCAGCCTCCTCTTCTCTCCCCTCTGGGGGAGTTCACAAGGGCACGTAGTGATAGGACAAGGGGTGATGGTTTTTAACTAGAAAAGGGAGATTTAGGTTTGATATTAGAAAAACTCTCACTGTGAAGGTGGTAGATCATTGGAACAGGTGGCCCCATCCCTGGAGATATTCAAGGTCAGGCATGATGGGGCTCTGAGCAACCTGATCTAGTAAAGATGTCCCTGCTTAGTGGAAGGGGGTTGGGCTAGATGACCTTTAAAGGTCCCTTCCAACCTAACTCATTCTATGATATATTCTATGATTCTATGAATGCAGGTTATAAGTGGGTGTCAGGTAATTACAGCTATTTAAACATTACACTGCTAACAGTGGTTTGCAGAGTAGTGGATGAGGTTTTGTACTGCCCTGAAGAGCCCTCTCTTGATAAGACAATGTGGCCTTTCCTCAAAGATACATCTATAGCATTAGTGTTGTGTGCATTATCTGTGAATTACATTTTTAATTGTCCAACAATGTTTGTGCTGCTTGAAAATCAGTTCAGTATCTGAAGTCAGTATGGCGAGCAGCTGCAATGACCCTGAAATGATAAGCATCTTGAAACACCTTCAAAACATAATTAAAGCTATTCTACAAATGTCTTCAGTCCTGTGTCTTCACAGGGAAAATAAAAGATACCTGTGAGATGCAGCAGGAATAGTGTTTCCAGTCCCTGCGGCGTTACTGCTTTAAAAAGCCTTTTTGTAGGCAGAGTGTGTCCAGTTTTCTCTCCGGTTGTCAAAAAACCCGAAAGGTAGAGTTAGTGCATGGGTTGGAAAGGGAGCTTTCATTGAAGCTGTGTGACTTAGATCTGCTTGTGAAGGCTGCTGCTGAACAGCCTTTGGCATTCATCAGGAAAATCTCCAAGTCTAAACAGTTTTATTATGCAAAGTTATATAGTCGGAAGGTAAAACACTCTGTCTTTTTCCACTTTGAAGAACACTGCCAGCTGATGGATGTCCTGTCAAATTTCTCTTAAGCTTGCAGAGAAGGTGAATAGCTGTAGGTCTCACTCTTCAACCTATGGCTGCTCCAAGCACGGAGCCCTGGTGTAAAAGGATGCTCAGCTGTGCTGTAGGTAGGAGAGCAGCCATGCATGATCAAGAAACCATGTAGGTATTCTCAGATAACACTTTGCACAAGGTGTGATTTAGCAAACCACTGATGTCTTCCTGAATCAGGGTCCTACATATTTCCATTCAGATTTTATTAGCACAGTATTTTACTTCTTATAAGACACTTCCACTGCTCCACTAGCAAAGCACACAATGCTGCTCTTTTACTTGAGTGCAGAGATTTTCCTGAACTGAATTTTCCTTAATGATTTAAGGAAAATAATTTATTAAGCTTCACCCTGTTTAATATGTGATTAATTTGACTATGCATACCGCTACCTGTGCTTGTCCCCAAGCACATGGTAAAGCCCTATTAGAGGTGTGAAGTCAAAGGGACATAAGCAGGTACCAAAATATTAAGTACTTAATTGCTTTTTCTGGTAGGTATGGACTGATGAAAGGTGACCATAGTCCTTCTGAACTGTTGTCCTCTGTATTTCTGTACATTTCTACATAGAATCATAGAGTCACTTAGGTTAGAAGAGACCTTTAAGAACATCGAGTCCAGCCACAGCCTAACCCTGCCTAGTCCACCTCTACATCATATCCCTCAGCACATCATCTATTCACTTTTTAAATCCCTCCAGGGATGGTGACTCCACCACTTCCCTGGGCAGCCTGTTCCAATGCCTGACATCCCATTTACTAACTAAATATTCCCTGATATCTAACCTAAATATCCTATACTGCAGGCATTTTGCAATCCCAGGTAAAAGCCCTTGGGTAGGAGACTTCCAAGTAAGATGGGAGCTGTGGACCAGACCTCATCCCTGCTGGGACACCGATGCCAACAGGAATTGCTGCTGGGCAGCTTGAGCTCTGTGAACAGTGTCATGGATGCAGCTAAATCTGGTGGGGACACCTGGCCCTTGGTGGCCCATGCCCACCCAGCACTGAGCTATGAGTGGGAATCAGAGCCCTGCAAGGTCATTTTGTAAATCATCACCACTGAAGTATCTTGGCAGGGTGAGAGGGGAAAAACTGTCTTAGGAGGCTGTGGATACATCGTAAATATTTTTCTTGATTCCATAAAAACTGCAATAAGGGAAGATCAACCTTCATGAAATGCCCTTTAAAATACAGTAACAAAATTCGGTATATTAATAGGTTCCTATTGAATCAAGAAATCCTTTAAAAATAAAATAAACTCTGAGTACTCAGAAAAATAACTTTCCTCCATTCCAGGGAAAGGAAATGTTTTTTTGGCTTTTGTTTTTTTTGATAGTTTTAGCTTTCTGGGAATAGGACTGTAGCAGAAAGAATAACCCAAGACAATTAATTCAGTCTTGAACAAAAACAATTTCTTGCATGTAATTTGGGTTTGTTCTCATCTGAGTCTGATGAGATTGTATAAAACTTGGTGGTCTTTCAAAATCTTAAGGAAATACAAGAATGGATGAATTATCTCTTCAACTTGTGTATTGCAGGATCTGCAGAAACGGTGAAAAATACTGTTTTTTTTCAGACAGATCTGCTGTTTCCCAGAAATAACTAGGTTTTTTAAAATACTATAAGGATTGGGTACGTTCCCCTTTGGTATAGTTATATCTATAGGCAGCTCAGTAGCACCCCATGGCACTGATATCTGGGTCTTGAGAAGAAGGGAAGAGCAGAGTCCTGCGTGGCAGAGGTGATGGAAAGACCATGTTGCTTATCTGAAACCAGTCCAGGATTGATACACACTAAGAGTTGTTGCATCAGAGCAGGTGAGCTGATCTACTGGTTTGAGGTGGACTGGGCTGGGTGAGTGCTGTTCATAATATAAACACTGCCATAAGGGTTTTTTCCTGATGGTTTATGGTGTTACAGGTGAGAGTAAACATTTAATAGCTCTGGTGCTCAGTAGCAGGTGATTAATTAATCTGAAATTAGGTCAAAGGTACCACAAACTGGGCCACCTTGATCAACAGCCAGCTTGAAATTGTAGGTATGTGATTTGTCTATGTTCACCCATGAGAAAACTGGATGTGTGTCCTGTTTCTGATCTTGCAGCACGTTGCTGGGACTATTGCTAGGCAATTAAATTAAAGGCATAGTGGCTTGTGCAGGGTTGGGTCCCAGGGATGGGTATAGCGGCTACTTCTTTCTCGGTTAGATCCAGGATGTAAAATCATCCATTAATTAATGTTGGCAAAAGTCAAAATTATTTTGGTTAGGTCTAATTTAACTCTGTTCACTTTGGTTTTCTCCAGTTGCCAGATTTCTAATTATCTCTGGAAATTTAAGGCAATCTTTTTCAGTCCTCCAAGGGTGCTGGTTGCACCATTCCCTCTCCTTGCTTTTGGCACAAACGAGACATTCCTTTAGTATTGGTCACTTACAAATAAGCTCTTGGAAAGAAAAAGTAAAACCACACACATCCCTGCTCCTACCATGTGGTCTGTTTTTCTAAAAAAATCTCTGTTTTGAGTTTGTAACCTAGTGTGATCCACTTCTGCCCTGCAAAAGCAGCATCCACAATAACTTAAACATTAACTCTCCCTTTTGTTTGAAAATAGCTGTCATCGCTACTGAGATGAGATGTTTGGGTCATTTTTCTTTTTTTTTTGGTGTGTGCATACTGATTTTAAGCATTTAAAGCATATACTTACTCTTTATCTCAGATGGTATTTATGCTGAAAGGTGATCTGGGTCCTGGGATTTCAGGTCAACGTGGTCAAGCTGCTTGAAGCTACTTCTGGGTCATTATGCAGGAAACCAGGTTTAGCGGTAGATGGAAGAGCTTGTTTTCTGTCTTCACATGGTAAAATTGGCAGGAGGGGACACTGACCTGGCTGAGCATGGCTTCAGGCGGGTATGTCTGTAGGTTTTGGCAGAAGATGTTGGGCAGAGGTGCAGGCAGGTGGAACATGGAAACTCCAGCTCTGTAGCAGGGCTTTCTTGATCTGTGTTTTCTATGAACTGTCCTCCAGCTGGCAAAATCTCTCTCCTTTTGCAGCCAGGGGATGGTCAAGTGCAGAAATGATGGTTGGTTTTGGTTGCTTGGTGCTCCATTAGCTTTGAAGTTGTGTGACTCTTGGCCTCCTCTTGCATGAAACCTTGCTGCGTTGGTATTACACTGCCTGGGGTTGGTGGATGGTTGGTGGCCAGAGGGTGAGAACACACAAGAATTGGAAAAACAAACCCCCAAACCCCTAGCTCTAGCCAAATAAAACTGGAGGAGTGTAGGAGAATGAGGGAAATATGAGTCATAGTTGGATATACTGAATTTAAGTTGCTGCTTAGGTGGCTTTGAAGGAAAATCACTGCACAAAATAGTTTCATGGCCTGAAAAAAAAAGGAAAAAAACCAAGAAAAAAACACCTTTGATTACGCTCAGGTTTCAGAAAAGTGAGAGGCACTGATCAGCATCCTCATTTCCAGGGCTGTACAAGCTCTGACTGCACTGTTAGATGGTTTCCAGTTCAGGGCTGGCCGATGTCCAGCTGGCAGGGAGCATGGACGAAAGGTCTGTCTGAAACACCGCATAGATGCACCGCACACCGGGTGAGTGCAGCCTCCTCACTTTACAGCACAGCCTGCTCTTTACATGGGGAAAAGAAAAATATTCAGAGGGACTAGAAGCTCTGCCAAAACACGGCGTTTGAACCCTGTAGCAAAGGTCGTGGGTCCATGGTCCTTCTCGCTATAGCACAAGCTCAGCTGCCCTTGCAGCATTTCATGGGAAGGTTTAATTCCCATAATGTGAGGCTGGGGAGCATGGACAGCTCTAACATGTGTGTCTTAAGGAGTAGCAGCTGAAACAAAGAAATAAAGTTATTTTCCAGATTCAGCAGTAACTGCTGAGCACTTTCCGTTCCTTCTGCTCCCTGATCCAAGTAGGAAAATTTCCTTTAAATCTGGAAATTCACATAGTGCAAGAGGCTGTCTGCATACCCTGGGGAATTTGTGATGATTAAGTCCAAAGAAGAGGCTGTTGGTGCAGTGAAGCTGCTGAAGTCTTCTGTAACATTTAACGAGGCAGATGTGAAGTGGCCAACTGTTTTTGGAGATGCTATGGGATTAGAGGCTGCAACATCCAGCCTGCTCCTCAGTCTTCTGAAGTTTGTGAGAGACACGGGAAGAGGATGGGATCTGTGGGTACCTCCTGCATGGCAGTCATTGTTTCATCTCATTTATTTTATCTATTTTATTTTATTTAATCACCCAGCTCTTTCACTGGGTGATTTTCATCATCCATCAGGGCTTGCCCTTGACGTGTTTTGTATTTGTTTCTTGAACAGGCACGCTGAACCGTTGTGGGTGACATCTCCCCTTGACCAGGGGACAGCCCTCAGAGGGGTGATTGCCTCTCTTGGCTGCTGAGAGACAGAAGCATGCTTGTTTTCTGAGGTTTTGTTTCTTAACCTGACCAGCAGCAACAGGGATTGAATTATCTTCTTGTGTAGAAGGAGCCTTCATACATTGGCTGTGCCACTAGGAGCAGCTGTGACTGCCAAACCCAAGACAATTTAGCTCTGGTGCCTGTGTTGAGAAGGCAGATCTGGTTCATGTGGATGTGGTTGTGGGCTTAGTTTTATTCATAAAAATATATTTTATATATTTATATATATAAAATATATATTCTGCTTTTCATTGCATTTTAGTAGCCAGCTGGGAAAAAAAAAAGGAAATTATGTGGATTCAAAAGGTTCAAACTTTTAAATCTTTATTCAAAAACCCCCAATATATCAGGTATGAATTAAGAGGCTGTTGAATAGACTGTCTCCTCATTTTTAATAATCCTAGCGTGACATGTCCTACAAAAGGAGAAGCAATAATGGAAATAAAAGTTAGTTTTACGACCCAGTCAGTGAAGAGAGATGAGTGGAGCTCAGCCCCACTCCATCCGCCCCCTGGAAGGCCCTAATCAGACCCAGTATATCAAATTAAAGTGCTGATATTTCCATTTGGGACGTGTGTGCACTCTGTCTTCTGTGCAGAGAATATCCTCTGCACTCAGGATGTGATGGATTTACTGCACTTGTCTGGGGCCAAGGTTTTACATGATGGATGAAACTGCATGGTGATTTTTTTTTTTATTATTTTTAAGGATGCACATGAGCTGCACGTGTGGAGTTTGTACTGACCAGGACTTATGAGATTATAGGTGTCCCAAAGCTCATGCCCAAATCACTATCTCTGTCTTCTTGAACTTAGACAGAATTTTCAGGCAGAAAAGAGAATCTCTGTGGGGAAATGTGGAGGAAATAACCAAAGTGTTCAGTGAATTTAGGCAGGGTGGATATTTTTGTTAAGCTTTGGTCTAGGTAAAAATTGCTTTTTGAAGTGGAACATTTCAACTGGTCTGTTAAATCCTTTTTTTTGGTTTGTTTTTTTTGGGTTTTTTGGTTTTGGTTTTTTTTTTTTATTGCTGCAAAATGAGAATGTTGCTTTGAAAAGGGAGAATTTTGTGTATTTCTGAAAAAAATCCCATTGATCCTTTTTCCCCAACTGAAACTAACTCTGATGGCCTCCAATCTGTACAGTCTAATGAATGCAATATTAATAATTTTCTTTTATCTTGAAACTGGTTGGAAGCTGAGGATAAAGAACAGGACATTCTTCTTTTCAGAACTGCTTTGAAATCCACTTAAAAAAATAAATCTGGGCAAGTCCTGCCCTCAGTTGTTCGCTGAGGGGAGGGATTCTGCAGGAAAACTGCTTGTTAGGAAAACTGGACTGCAATTTGTGTGTAGTTTCCATTTCCAGGTAACTTGCAGATCTTCTGAATAATAAATGAAGTACCCTACCAGAAATCATGTCAGCACTGTGCTAGCAGCATCTGGCTGTAACCACCTGTAATCCCTCCTATAGATGTGTGTGTTGCCATTAACAAACCCGTGTATTGGCCAGACGTATCAGCCAACCCTCCTGGCTCCTCTCAGCAGTTTAACTGTGAGAATCGAAGTTTGGCCTTCGCCCACGTCTCCTGTTAATCCACTGCTCTTTCAGCGCTAGTTGTTTAAACATCTTCTTTTTATGCTGTACTTCCCTCCCTTAAGCTTTTTAGGAGGAATTTGAGGGAAAGCTGTGTTCATGTGCCAGTTGAGAGGTGTCCCCCACCTCCATTCTCCCGGGCTGTGGGTTGACTGCATCTGTGGCGGTGGGAATATGGACACTCTGTGGGGGTTCAACACCCTGAGAAGTTGGCAAAGACCAGTTTTCCTTGTGTGGCCACTTGATCTCTGGTTGCATGTGTGAGCGTAGCAGAGCAGGCCCCTGGCCTCTGGTGATTCATGCCAATACCCTCAGCTAATAGATATGGCACAGGGTGTTGTAAGGCCTTTCTATATTGGCAGGGATCTATGTGTCCAGAAATAAGGGAATAAATTTATTATCTCCTTTATATCTAGAGATACTACACGTGGGTAAGCTTGAAATGCAAACTGCAGTCTATAGCTGACCACCTTTCACGGCAGTGCTGGTGCCGTGTTCCCGCAGGGCATCCATCGAGCTGCGGCTGCTCTCTGTGTGACTGCTCCTTTACAGCCTGAGAGGAAGCATTAGGGAGCTGTCGCACAGGGTGGTGTTCAAAATTCCCTTCTGAAGGCTGAGCTGGGCTGGCTTTTTGGTGAGAGTTGAAGCAAAGGACCTTGGGTTGCTCCAGACGCCTTTTATTCCCCATCTGATGATGGTCATTTCAATCAGTACACCCAGGCTTTGCACAAACATCTCCCAATCTTCTTTCCCTGAGCATCGAGACCCCAATGTGGGGGTTGAAACTTCTCCATCTGAGGTCAGCAGTTTTGTTAATGGTCCCTAGGTAGCCCTGGGGGTACCTCCATACAAATCTCCAGCCCCCAGGAGGAAAATATGTCAGCCTAAGGATTGCTAGAGCTAAAGATAAAAGCATAGTGGACTAAGGTCTTCTTGCCTGGCCAAGGGCTGTCTGCTGCCTGTTGTTTCCTACTGTGATAACTGGAGGGTAGGCTAGTCTGGGGCATCGATGGAGGTGATGATGGAGGAGGAGATGAAGGAACTGGAGCTGGGAGCATGATATCATTGCATTTTCTTTCCTGTGTTTCTTGGAGCATGAGGCAATGTCTATCTGAAAACCTCACCATAGCCCATGGAATTTGATCTCAGTTTCAGAGATTTAGTGTGTTTAGAAAGCCACATATTAAGAATGCAATTTACCCATGTAATGTTTTCCTGTTTTGTGGGATGCAGACTGAAATGTCAGTGCAGGAGCTTTATGTCAAGGGAATAATTCAAATTAATATAACTATCTGTAAATCTTGGTGGAATGTCCTTTTCTGTCAGCAGCGAAGAAACAGCAGCTAAAAGGTTCACCCTGGCACTGTGATTCAGTAGGGATTCTGGGAGCCTAAAAGACCATGCTCCCTGTTTTGAGACACACACTGGGGTCTTGGCTGCTCCCCATGATGGGGCATGGCTGCCTTTTATGTTGGGTAGAAATGACCAAGGAGATGGTGATGGGGTGCTGATTCTGGAGTGGGCTGGTAAGAGGAGTGCCATGAGCTATGTGCCACCAGGCTTGTGGCTGCACCAGGGACAAATTCCCCTCTCAGTTTCACAGGCATAACTTTGGTTGGTTTCTGAAACACAAGCATCAAGTCTCACTGTGGTTTATCGACTTCAATGGAGTTTATTCTTCTAATTTTTACAGCATTGTGAAAGGGGAATCGGGCCAGTGGCCACTGTAGTGCTGCATAGTCGAATTGAGGGAGTGAAATGCACAGAAGCAAACCCATCACAGGGTGGTTTCAAGTTCTGTGACACCCAAACTCACAATTACAGGTCCAGGTTTCTCATGTTCCAGGATCACTAGAAGGATCCCATCCCCAGTGTCAGCTCAGCTTGCTGGGACACCTGTAGAGATGATGAGTCTGGGCCTTATTCCTAATCCTCATTCCTGCTTTCATACCAACCATTTTGCCATGCTGAGATACACGTGTTGAGCTGATAACACTGTGTTGTCAAGTGCCTCTTGTCAAGACACATGCTTAGTCTATCCAGGATGATAAAGACCAAATAGAAGGAATGGGCAAAGCTGTTGCTCCTGCGCAGGGAGTCACCGCGTGACCGCTGGCTTGTGGTGACATGATGTGACTCCAGCAGCAGAGGCAGCAGTTCGGGCTTTCAGAAGAGTAGTAGCTGCGGTCTTTATCAAGAAAGTTTTTCTCTCTGGTGCCATCCTCATGAATTTCTGCTTTCATTTGTAGATCAAAGAGGTTTAAAGATGATGTGATGAAGTATGAATCTACTTGTAGCTGTAGCAGGAAGGAAGTTATATATGTATGCATAAGTGAGAAAGGAGGGGAAGGTGAGGACCTGACCATGCATATAATTTCCTAATGATTTTTGTTGCTATTTATGTGTTAATTTCATTGCCAGTTCAGCCCCAGTAGTGTTTCTCCTCTTTCCTTGTTCCTGGCAGTGGCCTCCACCAAATGCTGTGGAGGCAGGCAGAGAAAGCAGATGTGGGGCATGACCCCTCCATCCCCGTACCTTATTGTAGGTCCCTTTTGATTTCTTATGCTTCAAAGACTATCTTAAGCCCCATATATGACCTTTAATTAGCATTCAAAAGATATTTAATCATTAGCCATAATTCTGCTTAGTCTTGTTTTCTGTATGAATGCCCAGTAGTATCACAGAGTACTATCAAGTTGGACATATATTTAATTAGCTCATGCTTTATCTTTAATCTGATGAGTTTTAATCCAGCAGATGCTGTTTGCTAATCAGTGTATTTTGACTTGAATGTGGTCTCCCCCTCCTACTGCAAATACAATGTGTTTACACTCCTTGAACAGATTGTAATCCATGCATGTGTGTACAACACGGATGTGCTTTTGGGGTGCACAGCACATGGAGAGCAAGGGGAGACACCTGTAAGAGTGAGCTTTGGCTACTCTCTGGGCTGTGTGGGATTGGTAACCTTGCACTTGGATGAGATTTCCTTTACTTGGCAGCATCTGCTCTTTGTACTGTTCCAATTTGTTTTCAACACAGCCTGTATGTAATTGAATGGCCTCTTTTATTTCTATGTAAAAAAATGTCTGGTTTACATGTCTCCTGAGGATTAGACACTGAATTAAAAGCAAGTGGTTTTAGAGAATCACAAGTAACGCTTTAACCTCTCTCCCCACTGAAACCAAGGTATGATATCCTAAATAAACACATTTTCTCCTGTATAAGTTAGGCTGGAATGAGACAAGAGTCCTTCCCCCAGCAGGTCCTTCCAGACAGTGACTGAACCCTGGAGGGACATGAAAGTTCTGGTGTGTTTACCAGAGTTCATCCTCCCAGCGATGGGGAGCTGCCGAATTACTTCACGCACGGGTCGCCTGGTCATCTGGGTCGGTTTTATCTTAAGTTGCATAAAGAGTTTAGAACAAGACTCTTCCTCCATGGCTCTCTGACTATTTTTAGTTAATCTCTGTGACTTTCCTACAGCTCTGTTCTCCCTAATGCAGCTTATACTAATAGGCAGAGACAGTCACTGGGGACGTTAATGACTTGTCTGTTGAGGTCTGTCACTCGCTGGTGACTTATGTAGTCAGGTTGTTGTTTTTCTCCCTGGAGCGCTTCAAGATCCTTTATCTGAGCCTCTCATGTGTCTCACAGGGATTGCTATAGAGATTTTAGTTTCAGGTGCACTTCACCAAGCATGAAGTACTCTGCATAGTTGGGTGGAGTGTTTCTTCCTCACACATGCTTTGTACAGCCACTTGTTGAGCAGAATTAAAAAAACCCTTGCTCCTCTGGTATCCAAGGACTCTTAGGAGAGAACCAAGCCTGTCTTGTATTGTGGGGTTTAAGTCTTGTTGTCACTTATGGTAGGTGACAAAAATATTGTGAGGAAGAGAGGTGCTGACAGTTTGGCTGATTTAAGTCTTGTAGCTCCTGTGTTACTGTATTTCTCTTAAAAGGTCTGTCAGTGACTCTCAGACTTTGGATTATTTCCCTTCTGTCAGGTTTTCCTTTTACAATAACCATTACAACATGCCATTTGGGAGAGCATTTTGGGAAGAGCTGGGTGATGCTGTAACTCACTGGCCCTTGAATATATTGCATTTTCTAAATGGGTGATGCTGATTTTGTGGGGGTTTTGTTTGTTCACTTTGGGTTTTTTCGGTTTTTTTGTTTTTTTTTTTTTTTTAATTTTTTTTTATGAAGAAGTACCTGTCAGAGAGGTTTACTTCATATTAGGAGGATTTCAGGCACCTAGCAGATGCTGCATAAAATTGTTAAGGGTGAGCAGACTACTACGTAGAATCTGTTTTTGCTCTCTGTTGCCTCAGTAACACAGTCCCACTACCCACTAAACAAACGCTGCTTCATTTGGTTGCAGAGCCCAGCTCTTCAAGGGGACACTTTCAGCTGCACCCATGGGTTGTAACTGGGGTAGTCTTGCCAAGAGCTTCCCCAACCATCCAACTCAGTGGGCAAAGACTCGGCCTGTGGTCTGTAACTATGCTGTATTTTACAACTTTATAAACCCAGAGCAAAGCCAGCACCGTGCCCCTGGCTCTGATACTCAGATTAAGTGGCTCTGCTTCTGGTTCAACAATTCTGTGTATCCTGTGTAGTCAAGTATTCAAGTTACAGCTAGATGTGTCCTAGGAGTACAAATAATGTCTCTCATTTCTGTCACGTGAGGCCTATTTTTTTTCTTTCCTTCTGGAAACAGTAGAAAAAAAGTTGAACTGATATAGAGGTGGTAAAATGGAGTACAGAGCTATTGCTTATACTGCACTTGGTATCTGTAGATACCCAGGAAATGTAGTAAATGTAGAAAAATATAACTACTCTAAATTGTCTGCCTTCTTGGGTAAGCAGGTTAAGTAGTGGTAACAGTTTCAAATCTGCCTGACCTTCTGGGAAATTAGAATATGAATACAGAATTGGTTTAAATTAGACAATAAAGCTTTTCTGTTGGGTCTTTATGTGAATCCAGGTCTAAGACTTGGGACTTTAGTCCTGTGTCTAGCCATAATGGTTGATAGAGATGAAAAAATGTAACAACAGAAGAAATAACTGCATGAGAATTCCAGAGTGCTGTAATTACAGGGCCAGTGAAGTGAAAAGGGGGTGTTGGTGTGGTTTAAGCCCCTCTGTGGAGCCCTTGGGAGAGCAGAATGCTCTGCTGGTTTGGAGGGACATCTTGTCTCAGGTGTCACTTCCCCACATGTGAGTGTCTTTTTGTACTGATAATGCTCCGATAGCAGAGGGCATTTCCTGAGGTTGGAAGAATCAAGTGGGAGTAGAGAGCAGATCTAGTTATTAGATTTACATGGAGCTGGATTTGTGACACCTGAGAAGATTGCCATGGGGACATGCCTGTGTGACACGAAGGTAGATGTCATGGGTGTCTAGGTGAGCTCCTACTTAATGCAGGGAGGAGCAAATAGTCCGTGCTGCTCTTGGGGACATGGGGGAGCATGGGAGGGATGTTCTGCAGGATAAATTCAGGTTGCTATGTGTGAAACTGAAGTCCAGGATACTTCCACATGTGAGCCTGAAGAGGTGGGCAAAAAAAATCTACAGTCTCAGCGCTTGGATGAGATGGCACACACTGATCAGACTGCCTGCAAAAGCAGTTGTGTCATGTGCACGGTATTAGGTGCTGGAGTGAAGACAAAACGTACAAGTGCTTGTACCCCAGTGCTGGAAGTGTGAAAAAAAAAAGTTAGGGGAATGAGAGGGCTTGGTGTCAAGTGACAACCAAGTGGCATAGCAGGTACCCCAAGGACCTGGTGGAAAGGAGATAATTAGAGAGATGTGGTGTTGCCAAGCTACCAGCTTTATAGGAGTGCTGGAGTAGGATGTATAGACGGAGGAGTGACAGTGCAAGTGAAGGATAATACAAAGTACAGCAGCATAGAAGTGTTACGGGGAAAGAGAAGCGCTGTAGTATCCTCGTGGGTGGAAATCCTGACTAATAATAAGTGTAGTACTAGGATTGTACTACTGACTACCCCCTTCCTCCAAACCAGGAAATATCAAGAGAGATTAAATAAGCAGCAAATTTAGGACAGGTATTAATAGCAGGAGATTTCAGCTATCCACACACATGGGTCAATGCCTTGTCAGGATAAGATGTAGTGAGAAAGTTTTGGATGAAGTAAATTGTTGCTTCCTAAAATGATTAATCCTAGATCCTGTAAGAAAAGATGCTATTCTTTGTCCTAAAGAGGTGCAGAGAACCTGGTCCAAGAGGCCTTAGCAGGAGAGCTCAGCAGTAGCAAGTGTAATACTGTAAGATTTAACATCGCAGCAGGAAAAAGCAGGGCATGTAAATCCTGTACGTGAGTATTTGGTTTTGAATAGCAACAAGGTAAATATCAGGGAGATTTTAAAAGGAGCAGTTAAAAAAAAAAAAAAAAAAAAGCCAGAGGCCTGCATGCACCCTGTAGGCTGTTAATAATGGTGTATTAGAACCTAAGTTAAAATGTGTGCTCCAGTTGGAAAAGAAAACAAAGTTGTTCCCCAAATTCTCTACAGACTCGGTATGAAAGTTAAACAGCATATCACAGGAGATGGTTAGCATCTGAGAAACAGAAAGCCTGTTCAAATGAAGAAAATGGGAAAGACTCTAAAATATATTAAGTCAAGTGTAAACAGAAAATTGGGTCTGCAGATGAAGCCAAGCTCCTTTGGGTAGCCAAATTTCATGTGCATGGTGAGGAACTCCAGAAAGACCTATAAAAATGACTGAGTGTCAAAAATAGCACACATGAGATTCAGTGTGGATAGATGTAAGGTAATCCACCAATGGAAAATCAAATCATGCTTTCACAATGTTGAACTCCAGAACTGGGACTTACATCTTGGGGGTGAGATCTTGGAGTCACGGTTGGCAGTTGTTTGCTGTCTCCCACTCCCTGTACAGTGGCATCCAAAAGAAGCAAACAAACCCCTGTGCATGGTCAGGGAGGGTGCTGAGAACAAGATGTGGGTGTCACATTGCCACTGCAGGAAGGATTGGTGCACCCATGCCAGGGCAATGCTCTGTGTAGTTCAGGACAGAGGTAAAGGAGGTCCAGAGAAAAGGGACGGAGCAGCTCCTTACGAGAACATTGCATGGGCTTGGCCTTCAGCAGCAAGAGGAGAGGACAGGTGGGGGCTATGTTGAAACTGGCAGGTGGTTGGATAAATATCCAGTGATTTTAACCTAACTGAAAAGAAAGGATCCAGCTGAAAGTAAGAAAGGAAAGAAAGTAATGCAACTGAAAAAAAAAAAGTTTGGTTTTGTACTTGGCAGGTAGTGAGCTTCTGGAGTATTTTGCCCCAGGAGTCCGTGAAAGAGCTAATATCAGTGGGTTCAACAGGGAATTAGACCAATTCATTGACAACTTGTCTGTGATACTAAGAAGAGTAAGAGTGAGACAGACTAAAGGTAGCCCAGGCTCACCTGCTCCACCTGAAGAGTGTCTCTGCTGGGGACAAACCTGGGCTGGATGAACTCACCCAATATGACATTTGTTATTTTCCTCATGGGGAACCCCCACTTTTGATGCCATTTCTGGGTCTGTGTGCTATCTTCTGCTTTGATAACTTCTGAAGATGCAGCATTCCAAGCCAGGGACATCTTTTAAGTGTGTAGAAATCTACTGATTGCAAAGGAAAACAATAAAAAGGAATAAAAGGGGAGACATCTGGAGCTTCTGTAATCTGTAACCAGCCAACAGTCTTTATGTAATAATCAAACTACCAGATGATGGCAGCTATTGGTGCCTTGCAGCATGATTTGCCTTCTCATCAGCTTTACTTTACACAATAGTCCCATGCAAATTAAAATATTGCTGCTCTTATTTCTCTAAAGTACAGAAAGAAGGTGATGATGGAGGTGGTAGGAAAGAGGCTGTAAACAGAGCCCTATTTAACAATACAAGAAGGACAAGAGTGTCTGGGATAGCGTGAAGGTAAATGCAACACCCCAGGTACAGTGGAGATAGTGTGTGGAAAGGGTGGAGTGAGAAAGAAGTTCTTGGGAGGGAGTCACAGAGCCCTGGTGTGGCTCTGACCAGGCAAAAGCAAGAGATACTTGCTATGGAGTAATTCTACTCCGTTTGTAGAAGCTGGTATGGTGTGTGTTTTGGTTCATTCACCCCCCCTCTCGACTGTAGTACATGCAGACTGTATATGTAATTGTGTAGTAGAGTGGCATTAGCTTATTTCCTAATAAATCAGGATTTTGGTACCATGCTGAATGGGTACTCTAGAGGCTCCTAAACAAACTATTTTGATGCTCAGTCAAATCTGAAAAGCAAACATATGAATCTTGCCTAATGCCAAAGCCATTAGAAATCCGCCCACCCCAAAACTAATTTTAATACAGATAGGAAAGCAATTTCCTGATGAGAAAGTTCTTAATAGAGTGTGCTAATAGTGAACAGCAAGGAGAGAATTGTGGGCTCTGGTGCAGCTTAGCAACCACCCTGGGAAGCAGATGAAGACCAACATTAAGAAGTAGGGATGGATTTCAAGATGGCCAAAACTAATTTATGCAAGAGATCCCTTCGTAAAGGTGGTGAATGGCCTTGGTGTCTCCCTGTCATGCAGAGCAGAAGATTAGGAGTACTTCTGGCCATTGCTGGTGTGATGCTGGGATCAGCTTTGAGTTCCTTGGTCAACAAGGGCAAGGGAGAAAGAGTAGGTGTGAGTATGGGTGTGTTTTATTGGCATTACAACATTTGGACATGCCTTCCCAAGTGAGTGGCATCTTATTTCCATTTGACTGTCTGGGTTTGATCAGAGGTCTATCAAGACAAGCAGGTGAGGATGGAAAACCTCCAGAAAACTCAGCATTTTCCTTTGGCTTTTCCTACTGTTTTTACTTTCGTCCCCTCAGTTCACAGCCATTTATATTGGCAACCCTCCTGTCTGTGCTGACTGAGGTGCTGAGGTTAGGGATATCTTCAGAGGCTCTAGGAGCCTGAATTTTATGCTCCCAGCCCTGTTGAGGGGTCAGGAGTCCTCCTGACTCCCTGTAACCTGTGTGGCATTGCTGACACCAAGTGCCAAGTGTCTGGTAACTGGGTTCCTGTAGACCCTTGTCTGTTGTTTGGTTTTCAGTGGAAATCCTCCTGTAAGAGTCAGCTTGACTATAATAAACCAATGAGTCATGAAAACGTGGCATTTCTTTCTGCTTTACTGTAGGATCAGATTGTTGCATAAGCAGATTCCATAACTTTGACCTGATGAGGCTCTAGTTTGCTCTGGCATCTCTTCTCCCATGGGGACCTTCATTTTTGTGTGCTTTTCTGGGCCACTCTGAGAAATGTACACAAAAACAAAGCTCCCATGGGAGCAGAGGGGATTCTTTGTTTGCTGCGGGTGGCTCCTGCAATGGCCATGCCTGGACCTATCTTCTCCACACACGACAGCACAGCAGTGCTCCACTGGAGGCTCTGTGGGTCGATCTGTGCACTGTGGGTGGATCAGCCCTGTGGTAGGAGCTTCTTGTCCCTCATTTGAAATAACACCAGGGCCCCGTTCTCGGGAGTGCGTCATGGTGGCTCTATTTCGGGAAACAGCCGTACGGATGAGAGCTTGAAGAGCGCAGTGTGCATCACAGCTAGGACACGTGTCTGGCTCTGGTAGGGAGGGGGAGGTCTGGTTGCTTTTCACCGTGGGGATGGGGTTCTCTACTCACCCCAGGAGATGTTCCTGTGAAAAGCCCCCATGAGGGGAGACCTTATTGCTCTCTACAACTACCTGAAAGGAGGTTGCAGTGAGGTGGGGGTTGGTCTCTTCTCCCCAGTAGCAGGTGACAGAACTAGAGGAAATGGCCTCAAGTTGCGCCAGGGAAAATTTAGGTTAGATATTAGGAAGAACTTCTTTACTGAGAGAGTCATCAAGCATTGGAACAGTCTACCCAGGGAGGTGGTTGAGTCCCCATCTCTTGAGGTGTTTAAAAGACGGGTAGATGCAGTGCTTGAGGACATGGTCTAAGGGTAGACTTGGTGGTGGTAGGTTAATGGTTGGACTGGATGATCTTAGGGGTCATTTCCAGACTTAAAATTCTATGATTCTATGTTTCTATGTCTGCAGAGGTCACCCCACAGTGGATCTCTGGAGAGCTGCATGTTCTGCCTGAAAAGCAGTGGATGCAGCAAATGGTACAACCTCTTGTCTTTTAGCCATGGAGAGGGACTGTCACCTCTGGAAATCAATGTGTCCTGTTATCTATTTATATAGAGCCTTCCAGTGTGGATGGTCCTTACTTCACTTTTGGAGGAGGGTCTGTCATTACTTCTCAGGTCCAGGTTTTTAGAGGAATTGGACGTTGCTAATGGCTCCATCATAATTCAGTTGAACATGCTGAGAAAAGGCCTTCTAGGACTGAATATCTCACCTGAGCTGGGAGCACCAACACTAGCCCATGGGTTTTATACTTGGAATCCTGTAGGAATGCAGCACACTTCAGTTTTCTTACACCTTGGTTTCTGGACTGTAAAATGAAACGACGCCTCTGGACCAGGTGCAGTGGGCAGGGAAAGAGCAGGGGGAATGTTTAATCAATTGGTAGTCTCTCAGGACTACAGAGGAACCACATGTACTGTCACAGAATTGGAAATGGGATCATAGGATCTAGAACTGATCTGGTGTCTCCCCTCATCCCAGACTATGGACAAGCCCCGGTTTTGTGGCATGGGAACCCAGCCCAGTGTGCTGGAGGCCCTGCTTATCTCTAGGTTGTGGCAGGAGATGAAAAACTTTATCTTCCAATAGAAGAACATGGAGAGTTCAATTAGGCAAGTTATAATTACCCAAATGTGGTTTCCCCAAGACAGAAGAGTCTGGTGCCAGCTAGCACAGTGCTCCTGTTCTCTGTGAAGCTGAGCAGATATAGGCTGAGCCAGGAGCCTGAAATGCGCATTCATTAGAGGAAGTGTTACATAGGATCTTGGAAGAGACACATTTTCTGCCCTTTTTAGAAAAAGAAACTCAACTGTGCTGTTTTGTGCAACACTGGTTACGCTGTACTGAGCCTGAGCTTTGTTCAGCTGAGCTGAGGCTGATGTCTCCTCTGCCCTGGAGCTTGTGATGGGAGACGACCACACAGAAATGTCATGGAGTCTCTGTGGCATTTCATGTGGCTTTTCAGAATGCTTCCCTTGCTGAATTGCAACCACAAGTCTAGCAGACCTTCACCTGAGTGGTGGCTGATATGCTTAATACCCAGAGGATGGATCTATTTCATAAACTAAAAGACTGTGGTATCTCCAAAGGCTGGAGGATCTCCAGGGACCCCTCTGCCTGCCCATACGAGGTAGATTTTAATTCCCTCTCCAACTTGGTCTTGGCCCCCACAGATGAGATTTCCTTGCCAAACCTACTAAAACCAGATTAAGATCTCTCACAGAGGTCATTCAGCAAACAGTGAATTGGCTCTTTTCTAAGGAATACTTGTTTTCCTCTCAATCCTCAAAACAATCTGGGGAATGTGTTTGGAGTCAGCCCGTTTCTGATCTTAACTCTCTAATCCCTGGCAAAAACAGTCCCTGTGCTGCCTTGGTGACTGGAATGGGGCGAGCTGGACCCCAGCCCTGACTTCTCGAGCCACGTTGATTTTCTGGAGCGCGCAGGAGGGTTTGTGCTGTGTGTGGGTATGTCGTGACGAGAGGGTGACTAAACCCGATGGGTGTGCAGTTACATAAATTTGCATCAGCCTGTACGTTGTATGTAAAGCACAGGGATGACTCAAAGGCAGGAGCTGCAGTGACACGTCAAGTCTGCCGCTGTCAGTGGCTGACAGCCTGGGGCAAAGCTGCAGGATCGGGTTTGGGTCTTGTTGGGTGTCCTCCTTATCTGCCGTGGGTGCTGGGGGGTGCTGGCTTCTGGGCATTAGGGAGCAGGGAGAGTTTAGTACTGATCTCTGGGGCTTCAGACTGGTCAACTAGTGAGTCAGCATGAGGTGGAAAATCAATACTGCATATGTGGGTTATTGAAATGTAAAACAGCTGATAGGAAAATGAGCCAATTATCTCTAGGCTGGTGAGTCCACTCATAGGAGGTGAGATCAGGGGTAGATGTAATGATAAGGGATGAACTAGGAGCAGAACTCAGCTGTGAGCCCTGTTGAGCTTAGGATCCAGCCTAAAAGCCTAGAGCAAACCAGCTTTGACCACTGAGGACGACTTTGCTGGTAAGGCTTCTCTCTATCAAAAATAAAAGAAAAAAAGGAAAATAATGAAGGCTTTTTTCTTTGTTTTCCCCAGGAGTCTGGGTATCCTTTATTGCAGTCCTCAATGTTCAAACTCATGTCTTCAAAATTGCAAGATGTAAAAAAAAAAAAAAAGTAATTTTTTCATATTTTAATTAACATTCTAGATTTCCATGCTTTAGAAGGTTTTGTTTCAGTGGATGTTAGAAACTTATTTGAAAGAAAGAGAAAGGAGCACCCCATCCCATGTATAGATTCTCCTGGGTTGGAAGGGACCCATAAGGATCGTCAAGTCCAACTCCTGGTGCCACACGGCCTCCACGTACCCCCACCCCTTGCAGAACACCTTGTAGGATGGCTAACTCCTGGACCCAGGGCATCTGGAGATGGACCAGGAATCACAGGAGTGGGCAGTGCTGCCTCAAATCCCCAGGTAATAAACAACACCAACTGAAGCCAGATGGTAAAAGTGCGTTTTTATCATGTTTTATGTGGATTAATGATTCCAATAAACATTTTTCTCATTTGTATACATTTGGGGCAGCATTTGCGTGGTGTCTAAGAATACTCACTGAGCTTTCCCTGGCTGTCTCAGTGGCTGCACTCGAAGGCTAAGTTTGTTTGATCTGCTCAATCCCCTCTGATGTTTGCCATTTGTATTAGCCACAAGACTGCAGCGAGCCAGCGGTTGCTGATCCCTGAGGGGTCTGGTTTTCCCTTGATGTGTCTGTAACTCCTTTCATAATAATGAGAGTTATTTGTACATATGAAGGGGATTAGTTAATGACCTGTGATGCACAGTCTGCTGGGGCACGGCTCTCCGGTGACTGCCGTGATGTGTCGTGCTGTGGTGACTTCTCAAGAGCTTGGGAGACGTTCCATGATACGTTTTTATGTGGTAAAAACAATTGTCACTGGCCTTGTTTCAAGATGGGAAAACTGAGTTGTGTGGTGGGTAGATAACGTGAGGCGCAGCAAAATACAGTGATTTATTGTAGGTGGGGTTCAGTAAGTCACCTTCCCTCAGCCGTGCTCTCGTAGGGGCCATGGGTGTCCTCTTAACTGGGGGTAATTGATGGGAAATGAGCTTAGTGGGAGAGGAGAGGAGATTAATCTGGGATGGGTGAGGTTAAGTGCGCACACATTGCCCATGACTTTGCTTATGAGGTTATTTGTAACGCGAGTGTTTCTAAGCCTTCGGTGACGGATGCAGGCAGAAGGATGGAGGCAAGCTCAGGCCCATGACACTGGCACTCGAGCCCATGCACACGCCTGTGCTTTCCCCAAAGTGTCACAAGTGGTAGGAGCAGTTATCGAGGGTGAGCATGGCAGCATGAAGGCTTTTCTGAGCCCTCATTTTGTCAAGGAGTTTTCCTGCCTGTGCAGTGCCTGCGCTGGGATTTACAACTGTGGTCACCATGTTGCCATCAGCCTGATGTAAAGCTCTTGTGCCAGGGCTTACGCTGAGCGTGGTATACAGTGTCTGGGAATGACTCATGAACCTCTCTATAGCACATCTGCTCCTGGACAGATGTAAAACTAAACACATGCTTTTAGTGTTATCTTGACCTAGACTAAAGTTGCTATTTTGGGGCTTTGTGTCAGAGGCCCAAAAATCCTGGATATCTCTGATGGAAAAGACCTATGAGATCATCCCTTCCACCCACAGGATTGTTCCCTGTGAAATATTCTCCATCATTTTGTCCAAAGCAGTCAAAATTCACTCAATGCTTCCCCAGGGAGACTCTTACATCTTTCAGTGTGCCAGGGAGGACTCATTCATCCCCCATCTACAGTCCAAAACTAATTTTACTCGGTTCAAACCTGCCCATCCCAGCTCAGACCCCTGAGACTTCTCCTGCTCTTCCTGCAGTTCATACCCAGCACGGCACAGGAATGAGATGACACCTGTGAGGTGACGACAGGCTCCTCAATGGGATGAGTTTGCAGTCAGACCTCAAATAGTTGTCAGGGGGGTGGGCGGGGGGAAGGGGGATCCCCCACTACACCACTGTCACAAGGGTGATAGGGGATAGAACACCTCATATCCTAGGGCTGTATCTCCTCCTTTCCCCTGGCATTTTTGTTTAAGTTTGTTGCTTCATGGGACATGAAGACCTCAGTGGGTACCCTCATGGTGTTTTCTATCAAAGAAAAAGGAAAAATTCCCATTGTAAGTGGGTGGTAGCTGTCTTGTTGGACAAGAGCTGGATTAGACCCTCTCATTGTGTCTACATGTGCAGGCTCCTGGGCAGGGTTGCTGGAAAGGTCTATTTTTAAATACAAAATGTAATTGAAAATAAAAAAAAAAAAGAAGTCCTCATATAACAGATTATGTAGATATGTTGGAAAAGAAAATAATGTCTGTCTCCAGGGCAGGGACTTTGCATGCTGGCCTGGCTGTACGCCCCATCTCACCCTTGAGTCCCTTGGGAGTGGAAATGGAAACCTCTGCACTGAGGTCTGGCAGTACAAGTAGATACCAGGGAAAGTTTTTTGCCAGTACTTTGCAGGAGCCAGCTCTTTCTTCACCACAGCAGTTACACACATCAGTTCACTGAGCTCTTACAGCTCTCCTGGCTGGTGTTTGTGGGTTTGGGGTATTTATTTTATTTTATTTTATTTTATTTTATTTTTTTGGTTTTTGAACAGGGGTCATTTTCATGCTGGGCTTCTGAGCACACAGCTGTGAAACATGAGAGCTTCTGACCCCAAAGCTCATCCCTGAGTTGGTGATATCCCTAAGCTTGCAGAAAACAATATTTTATCTCCTTTATACATGGAGGAATCTTCAGATAGCAATCACTCAGCTGTCTTCCTATTTTCAGTGCGATTTGATCCTGAAGCTTTTCAGAGAGCTGGTGAAACCCCTTCTCAATCATAGCAGGATGCCAATGCACAAGTGTTAGGAGAAAGGAGAAGGTTCTGATGTCCATGGACAGGTTTGGTTCATTTAGAGCACATGCTCAAGGGAAGAGGTGTAGGGTGAAAAGTGTCTTTTAGAAAACCTTCTCTTGCTCCTCCTGTGGTTCCACTATTTTTCCTGAAATATGCTTGTCCTGCCTCCATCTCCCAGGACTTAGCTGTGCCTTCCTGCTCCCTACTAGCCACATTCCCTCCATCTCACTCTTATTAATCTTCCCATATTCATCTGACCTTCTCTTGTCTCATATATTTTCCTCTGTTTGCATTTATTTGCTCTGCAAATTCCTCATCCCAGGGACTGACTGTCTGTATAAAGCCTAGAGTGAATGCCCAATAGAATTGCAGTGCCTAGTTTTATTCAGAAGACACAAATAATTGTGACTCCAACCCTGTTTTTACAACTTGCTCCCCATTTGACTTGACCCAGCTATTCAAAATAAAATGAATTTCTGTAACAAAAGAATATAAACATCAGTTCACATCAGAGCTTGGCTCTATAACAACTGAATCTTGCAAAAATGTGGGAAAACCACACAAATATTCTGTTTTCCATATCGAGCACAGTTGGAGCGTGTTGGGTTATTTTTCATCATCATCAGGCTCTACGGTGCCTGCATGCATTTCTTACCACCCACAAAAGCTGCCTTCAGAGCAACCAGGCTGAGTCATTAGTGTCCTTAGCTGAAAATTTTGCTCTTTGAGCTTCAAGCTGCTTCTTTGCGTGGCGCATTTGTGCCGATTCACTGGAGCGCAGTTCATTGGTTTCATCGATAGATCCACGAGACAGGGCTGAGTCAAAGGGAGCCCATGGTTGGGGTATTGAACTTTTCCTCTCTCAAATCATTGCACTGTGTCCTGGGCTGGCAGGGGACAGAGGCCACCCCAAGCTGATGGCCTTTTTTGCAATGATTTGGAGGTCATGACTGCACTTGTAGCATTCAGACATCCATGCTTCAAAAAGCTCACCACCAGAGCTTGTAGTAGAACATCGTATGGAAGATGCTTTACCCCTGTCAGCCATGCAGCAGGTCAGCACAGGACTGTGCTTTCCAGGCTAGCAGCATCATACATCTGTGGGGAAAATGGGGCTGGTTCTCCTCCTCCGTGACAGGCTCACTGCTGGCAATACAGCCCAGACAGCCTTTTGCGATGGCATTATAAATCCTGGACCAATTATTCTTGCTTCACTCATGCAAAATTCAGAAAAATCGACTGTTGGAGCAAAGCCCTTCCTCATTTCCTTCCTTGCATTCATTTCCAACTAACAGTGGAACCACGAAATCTCTTGAGTTTTATTATAAAATTACTAAACAACCAAGAGGCTGAGTCCTTGCCTTAAGTGGAAGCCTCAGTGAAGCCTCAACTCTGAAGCCACTCTCCACTTTTGCTATTATCCCTTTACAGTAAATAAGAGAATATGGTATAACGGACTCACCGGCACATTACTGTTAATTATTGGCAGTCCCATAGACTCAGCTGATACTTTGCTGGCTTGTTGGAGGTGCTCTGCAGCAGTGCAAACCAGAATGCTTATGGCTTGAGCAAGGTCAGCTTCATGCCTGGGGAAGACCTCGATGTTCTCCCAAGGCCTTTAGTTATTCCATTTGTCTATAACACTGGAAGAAGTCAACTGCAAACCCACCAAAGCCTGAGGGCAAGAGGCTGTTCATTATGCACATCCCTTCACTGGGATGTATGCACCAGAATTCCTCCTTTCATTCTCTTTGAGTTTCCATGAGCGACTTTCTGTCAGCAAATGTCCCTTTTGGCGTAATGTGACTGCACTGAAAGATGACCAAATCCTCATGCTTTAAGTCTATGCTGTGAATGCGTGGTTTGCTTTGGAGGCTGACCAGGAACATTTCTCCTGTGCACAGATTGTCCTCTTATTGAGGGCTTCATACTTTTGGGAGTGCTGACGCCCCCAGGACCTCTGATGCTCTAGAGATGATGCCAACGGTTGTGGGGACGTAATGGGGGTTAGGCACCCACCCAAGGTGATGTAGCTGTATAGCATCCAAACAAACTACTTTGGGGTACCTTTGTCTCCTTAATGGCTGGATGCCATGTTAGCCCTGGCTCAGACTTCCTCCGGATCTCCTTGTAGGACAAGTCACATCCAGTAGCTTGCTTGAGCAAAAGTGGTAAAAATTTGACCTTTAGCCTCAAGGGAAATGGGTGGTTTTGTCCCAGCAGTGATGTGGCTGAGGTGATGGAGTAAGGATTGGTTGACTCCAGGGATTTGTAGTAGCAGTTCAAAGATTCAAATATAAGCCTGTGAAGGTCCTTACTATCTAAGCTCAACATCCAAGATCTCTGAACAGCATTGCCATATCTTGTCTGAGTGCAGACAAGGGTACTAAGAGCTGATCTCAGCAGTGGATTACTTTGTGGTGTGATCCCTCCTTGCTGCTTCACAACCTAGTCTTTTATGCTCAGGTCTCTAATCGAAGCATTTGTTTGCAGAAGCAAGAAACCGCTGTCTGTCTGCTACATACTTTTAATGAATAGGGGGATGAGAGGTATAATCTGATTGTTGAAAATAAAGTAGAGCATAAGTACTGGCAGGAGAGGTGGTCAGCCACAGAGAAAAGGGGGTATCTGCAGTGTGATATTTTATATAAATAAATAAAATACTTGGGATAGTTCCTGCAAACCAGTGAGATATAAAGATGATTAATAACAATAACATGCCAGATCCAGTTGGCAGGAGACATGTTTCCTCATTGGCACATAAGTGCCAAGAGCTGAGCAATAGGGAGTTTTGCATATTATGTAGGTACAAAATCAAGACTTGGTTCTGTGGCTCTGGTGTGTGAAAGAGGCAGGAGGGTTGTCAGAACACAACCCATCTACTTACTTCTGGCTGCATTGTTTAAAGGGTATAGACTTTATTAAAGTTGAAAGCATGGATTGGATGCTAGAAGATATTAACTTTATTGCTGCTTGTCATAATGATTCCTCGTGTTTCCATGTCCAAAAAATATGACTGATCATTGCCTCTATTTCCACGCCAACACAACAGGGATCACAGTATCACTTATCTCACAGGAGTATTACGAGCTTGAATGAATTAAGATCTCAAGCGCTCTGATGCGAGGTGCAAAGTCTTTTCATAAGCGCTCACAATTCCAGCTAGGAAACAGTTTTGTGAGATGATTTCTGAGGTTAGGGAGATGTGAAGCCAATTTAGCTTCCAAATGCTCTGGGTCTTGATGCAGTGCCAGATAATCTGTGAATTCAGGTCCTTGATGCAGAGTGGTTAATCAGGATCAGGCTGCCATGTGCTTGCTGAAACCAATAGGACTATGCGCATAATAATACAGCACTGATAAAAGATCATGCTAGACACAGATTCTGTGAATGATTTTTTAAAATGCATCTCCTTACACATCTTGAAAGACAAAAATAATTCTTCAGCCTTCATGAACAGGAACTCTTTATCTGGGAGAACCTCTTGTTTGCTGATTGGAAGCTTTTAACCCTAGAAAAAACCAGAAATCTCATCAGGAGTTGTGGATGTGGGTTTCATCACAGTATTAGCGCTGCAGCAAAAGCTGTTCTACTGTTTCAAAGCTGGAGTTCTTCACAGGGCCCACGTGTTTATGGTGACTAATTTCCCACTCTTATCTAAGAGTTACTTAATCTCAGAGTTCCCAGTGGGATAAATGGAACAGGAATGAGGACGATAGTTTGCAGCTGTCAAGGTGAAAAAAGAGAAAATACCCACATATCACACTTTTAAAATGTGCTAGCTTTGCCAGGAAAGATAAAGGTCTCTCTGTAGCTGCAAAGTTTCCATGAAAGATATTTTAAATGTTGTAAAAAAGGTGGAAAAGTGGTCATTCTCATTCATGGTGTCACTGCTGCTTCATGCCATTGGTATTACTCAGTCTTAGTGACACTGGCAAAGCTTGTCAACCTCAGTTCCCCCTGAAAACAGTGATGAAAGTGCATCCCTATGTTTTTTGGTATGTTTTGGCGCTGGGCTGGTGGCAGTCATGGAGACTTGCACAGAAGCACTCAGGTTATGTGACTCTGTGCCTTCAGGCATCTAAAGCAACATGTGTGTTTCTAGATACTGCACTTTTCCCTTAATCCCATTGCATCCCTCTTGGAAAGAGGAGGGAATCACAGTGTAAGCACAACCTCCTACAATGGCCCCGATTCCTTCTTGGAAGGCTGTGGTGCTGCAAAAGGCAATGTTACAGCTCCCTAACCAGGAGGTTTTTAGTTAGCTCTTGAAATGCTGTGATGACCTGGGAACCTCTAGAGATTTAGGATGAGGTTCATCTGCCTGGGTAGATCCCTACATGAGAACATCTTGGGTTCCCTTTGGGGAAGGCCAGAGGCAGCAGGTGGGATTTTCCACCCTGACAGAGGTAATTGGGATGGGTCAGATGAGGTGCTTTTTCTCCCCTGAATACGTGAGAGCTCAGGGTGGGAGCTAGGATGTAGCTCCGCACACAGTAGATGTGTCTTGCAGCTAATGTTGCATCAAGACTCTCGAGGTTCATTGCCTTGAGGACTTTGGCTTTTTAAGATGGATTGGGACTGTCAAACCTGAGTTTCTGGAGCAAGGCACATTGACAGCCAGTGTTTGTGTGGGTATGCAGGGCTGAATATGGATTTCTCTTTATACAAAGTTGAAAATTTCAGCTCTGGAATCACAAAGTGTGGCAGTCTCAAGAGCAGCATTTAAATCTGCCAAGACCCAGCATTAGCTACAAGAGTTCTTGGTGTTAACACTGTGTCTTTGGATGTACTTTTATAGAGTACCTCACAGCTGAAAATTTAATTAATCAGAGAAGAGTTATCACGTTACCAGCCTGACTGATTTTTTTTAGAGAAAAAAATGTGTATTTAAAAGTCTAAATGCTCCTGTTACAATGACTAATTATCTTCAGAAAATTGAAAGCACACAAGAAATTATCAAGAAAGAACATTTAGACATCATCTGTCTTCCTAAAAACACTTGTCTGAATGTACTAAAGAATATTATTGCAGCATAGATGTTGGTCATTTGGAACATATTTTTCTGCCTTCTCTTTAAGTGCATTCTTGCTATAGGTTTGGTTTCTGTTTTGATACAGTGCTTGAATGGATTACAGATTTATTGAATTTTTTAACTAGAATGATTCTGTGGAGAAGATTGATTCTCCTGCTGCCTCAGATTCAGTTTAATTTTTGTGTTACTTATGAAATAATGAGAAATATACATCAAAGTAATGAGGAGAAGCAATGGCACGGAGCACTGGTGGCATGTTGCAATGTGTGGGTCAACAAGGAGTCTCGCCTCTTGTATTTATGCACTGTGACGGTATCGCAGGGATTGTAGGTTGCAGCAGCAACACGACTGCCAAAACCAGAGCTAGTGAAGCATATACCCAGCCACCTATAAATCTGTGTATTCTTATTCTTTATTAACTGAGGATCAGGGTTTATTAATTGGATAGGAATTGATGATCACATAACTTGGAAAAAAGAAAGTAGTGTATAGTGAAACTTGAAAGCTTTACCTTATGCTAAACGGAGATGGGTTTTTTACACCCCAGCATGGGTTTAGGAAAGTAAGATTTACTCCCACTCAGAGTGTTTTTAGGTTTTTAAAATGGGAATTTAGCAATGGATTAGCCTTGTGCCAGTCATTTCCAACAGACTGAAAATACAGGATGTAAATATACAGCTAGTTGCTCTTTCTTAGGAGATGATGCAAAACCAAAGCAAGAATCAGTCCAAAGGAATCCCAGGCAAAGAAGAAAAGATTGGTTCTGTGTATTACACAGGATGTACAGAGAAATCAGCAAATATATAATTGATTACCACTTGCCTGGTTGACACAAGGCAGAACTAACACTGTGAACACTATCTCCTGGAAAAAAAAAGCCAAATCTTTGTAACAAAGAGCAGTAGCAGTTTACACCATCACTGGACCAGTGTGGAAGTGGGAGCAAGGGATAGAAAACAAGTGCTTGAGAATAGCAGGTTTCAAAGCCAGCTTTGCTTTAGGAGCCATTGAACTAAACCCTCTGAGCTTTGTAAAACTTCTGTCCACTAAAATCTTTGGCTCATTACACAGGGCTCAATACCATGGTCTGAGTTAAATCCATTTATAGTAGCTTTGGAGGAGATCTGGGCTGGGTGGAATGCCTTTAGCCAGGAAACTGAATGTTAATAACCAGCCCAATTAAGCCTGTCCAAAGAGTTAGCCAAAGAAAATAACTGCCAAATGAATAAAGTACCTTTTCCTCCTGCCTGTGCACATGCAAGAAGTCCTAGGTCCAGCCCTGCACTGGTCCTTATATATGGTCTCAAAGCCAAGGACCCAAGTCATCTCTCTGAATGTGGCAAGATTGAGTGAAATCCATTCCTAGAATGCACATTATCTTTTGTTTTATAGATGTTTCAAAGACTAAGAAAAGTACTTTTAGTAACCTGGTAAAACCTTCATGCCAGATACTCCCTTAGCGTTCCCAGTGCCTCCATTCAGTCTGCTTGGAGACAAGTATGGATCAAAAACAGAGGGAGGAAAAAAGAAATCAGTGTTTAGAGACACATTAATGGTCACACAAAAAGAGTAAGAGGATGTTGTGAATTACTCTCACTTTTTTTGTTTACTAATCATTAAGAAAGACTGCACTGGTGCCAGTAATAAATAGAAACCAACTGAGCACATTTTGGAATTACTGTGGAGCTTTTCATCAACAGAAAAGGCCTAGCCCTGCTGCTGTAATTACATGATGCACAGTGCAGTTGTTTCACCCTTCTTTCTCCTTATATGAACAACAACCGCCCTGCCACGCTCACTGTATTAAAACAAATGTTATCTCCAAATAATTACTTGGTGCTAATCATGCTCTTAAAAATATTCATTCCAAATAATGGCATCCCTTTATCATTTGGGCTGCAAATGAAGACACATTAGTTTCTGGAGAGCAGCACCATCAACTTTCATCATGTCCTCCCGATATAGCAAGTCCTGACATCCCTAATGCGCTGCGTGAACTTTTCATTGAAAGCCTAAACAGGCTTTGAAGAGATGCTGCAGCTGTTCTGAATTGTAGTGAGGGAAGAAGGCTCTGTAGCCACAGGTTGCTCTCTCCAAAGTCTTCCTTTCTAAGCAGAGATCTTTCATCTGACTCTATTTTCACAGTTGCCTGGCACACAGTCACCATTTCTCAGTGGTGGGTTTCAACGTTCACTACCCAAATGTAGACACCAGAGAAGTAGTAGAAAAATAATTNTGTTTGAGAGGTCTGGTGCTGTGTTGTATAGGACAAAAGAAAAGTGGCAGCCTCAGACTTGTGATGAGGAGTGGCTATGTTACCAAAGTTTAGTGACTCACCGTTGTCCCCTGTGTGGTGGTTTCAGGATTTATCTGGCTGGTGCCACTCCCTGCTGTGGGAGAATTGAGCACCCATGGCTGGTTACTAGCTCAGCCGTACTCCCCTAGGCTGTAAGTCCCTCACTTCTGGGTGTATGTCTGTGCCCTAGGATTGCCACAGGGAAAACATCCGCTTTGGGCTCCCCAAATGTCTGTGTCCCCCCAAAACACTGATTAACTCAGAGACTACTAAGTTGGTGTGGGGCTGGAGCACATAGTGCACCAGGAGAAGCTGAGAAGATTGTTCAGGTTGGAGAAGAGATGACTCAAGGAAGAACTTTTTGCTGTCTACAAGCACCTGATGGGAGGTTGTAGAGAAGATGGGGCTTGACTCCGCTCAGAGGTGCATGGTGACAGGACTAGAAGTGACAGGCACAAGTTATAACATGAGAAATTTCAGTTAGATCTAGAAAAGAATTTTAAACAATGAATGTGACCAAATGCTGGTGGAGGTTGCCCAGAGCATTTGGGAGATCTTTACTTTCATAATGTTCAGAATGTTCAGGCTGGATATGGCCCTGAGCTCCATGCTTTAGTTGGATGTGCTTTGCATGGTGGGGTAGACTAGAGACTTCCAGGGGTTCCTCCCAACCAAAATTACTCTGTGATTAGTAACTAATCCCACTAAATACTCAAAGGAGGTGAATAAAGCCCAAGAGATGAATAAACTTCTATCTGTTGTTGGTTCTCAACACCTTGTTTTGCGGGGCTGGGCTTATGATGTGGACAGTGCTGTCTGGACTAAGTAGGTTGTGGGTGTTTCAGAGACAGGTGGGAACCACAGGTGGGGTGAGGAATGTGTGACATACAGTGTGGCAGCATGTCCACTGTAGGGCAGGACCTGCTGGTCTGAGGCTGGATGGGCTGGAAGAAGTGAAGGAGCCCTGCTGTGAGCTGAGGGAGACACTGACTCCTGTGAGGCCATAAGTGATGGAGTATTACTTGCTACTTAATGAGCCCAGACATGATGTTTCTTGCTTCCTTGGAAACTCCATGTAGCCAAAAGATGGTGCATTTTCTGTCTTGTTCTGAGCATGGCTCCTGAAGCCCTAGTCCTCAAGGCAGCCTCTGAGTGATACCCTGCACACTGCCATGCTCTTTAATGTCAGAGCATTATATTGACACCCCATCAGTGGAGCCATGGAAGCATTGCACTCCACACCACTGAGCCTGCTAGGACCCATCATCTGCTCCTTCAACACTCCTGCCTGTATCAACTGTTTTCAGGCTTCTCCTCTTATGGATATAGCTTGATGCAGAGACCTCAGGGCTTGGAATGGAGGAGAGACATCAGCTAAATGTACCCCAATTTTTTCAGAGCTTCTTATAACAAAGGTGGAGGTTTTCTCCTTGCTGAAATTGTTTCCTCTGCACCTGAACTTGTTAATACATCTCCAGGAAAACAATACTGGAGGCGAAATGGGGGAGGCTCCCGGTGAAGCCTGGAGCACTTCTTTGGAGTGTGTTGCTAATTTGCTCTCAAAGTAAAGAAATAACCTGTGGTTAAAACGGCACTGAAGTAAGCAGATGCTTTCTGGAAAGGTGCTTAAAGACCTTCAGAGGTAGCTAAGCACTGGGGAATGGTGTGAAATAGGCTTGCCTGGAAACCAATATCCACAAGCTGAATTTTCACATTTTGTAAGTGTGATCTGTTCATTTGGGTGTTTAACCATCCTCTAATCCTCGGCTAGTGCTCAAAAATATTTGGCATGTATGTTCTTTCCTACCTGCTTTATGTCTACTTTTATTATCTCCTCATGCTGCTTCATAGCTGGTGGGAAGAGATACACCGCAAGTGATTTCAAAAAGCGAAAACATTTACCATGATGCTTTCTTTCTGGAGTGTAGAAACTTGCTTTATTTAAAAATCTCAAAGCATAGTGCAAGGATCAAAAAGTGAAACCTCAAAAAAAAAAATATTTGGGATTGGAAAGAGATGTACCTGTAGATCGAGGTCATGCATTTACCTCTGGTCAATATCAGCACGGAAATATCTGGGAATGATTTTTTTTTTATTATTATTGTTTTTCCTCCTTTTCTATTGCACCTGTATTCTTTTCCTCTCCCTTTTGAACCCCAAACCCAGCCTTGCCTTGCCCCCCCAAAAGCTTACATGTCCTGTCCTCCCACCGGGACTGTCCTGTGCTTGTGACGGCTGCCTGGCCTGGTATCAGCACAATGAAGCTCTAGCACATCGAGGAGCAGAATGTTGTTGGACATGTTTCTTCCTATCCCCAGGGGAAGGTTGTTCCACATTGCCTAAGTAATTCTCTGGACCCCTGAAGAGGGGCACACATTGTTCCTACAGAGAGGGGGAAAAAAAAATCAGCTTGCTTACTAGTAAAAATGCTACTCAGCAAAACAGCCCTGATGTGATGTCATCAGTCAAGAAATTCTCAGTTTTCACCTAATCCTCATTTCTTTGACTTTCATTAACTTACAGGATCCACTTGTTCTTCAGACAGCTCAGCTGAAAGTGTGCAGGGTTTCCCCAGAGGACAAGAGCCTTTGCTGGTCCTGATGACAGGCACTTCAATATCCTTCCCAAAATGAAAGGTCAAGGAAATCACTAGTGAGGACTTTTAAGTGGAGCTTGTAAGAGCAGTTAGGTTTGGCTAGCAGATATCTGACAGAAAGCCAGCCAGGCTTTCTGCTAGGCATTAAGATTCCCAATTTTATGAACATTGCTGGAGTCATGCTAGCAAAGTGAAATACATTTCCTGGTATAAGCCAGCAGATTTCAGTTAATGGGTGAAGCAGATCTCTGCCTGCAAGGGGTGAACATCAGAGACTGGGGCTGGAGCTGGGGACAGCAATTGTCAATCTTATGGAGGGTTTTTTTTTGCTCTCTTAAAAGCTGTCTGGAAAACAAGACAAATGTTGGTTGTACTTCACTGTTACTGTAACAGGAGGGTAAAGAAGGAAAGCAGAGGAGAATGAGCCAAAAGCAATGGAGAGTAGGGTCAGGGAATAGGGTAGGAGGGAATAAGGTTCTTCCTCTGTCTGGGATGGAGCCCTTTGCCCATAAATCTCAGGGTGCCACAGCACTCTAGTAATAAACTCCATCTCAGGCAGCAAGACAAATGGACCTGAGGAATGCTTTAGCACTTCCTTGGCTTCAGAGCAATGTTTTGGGTAGTTCTGTATTTTCCAGTGTTTCAGCAACGAGGTAGGAGGAGATGGCTTCTGGGTAGGCTAAGGCCAAATTCCCCATCTGACCTGAGTTAATAAGTGATGTGGGATGAAAAAGATTGGCAGGGAGAGGCAGATTTGAACCAATTTCTCCAGTTGTTTTTTTTTTAAGTGATGGGAAGGTAGTGTGGGCGCTTGGCAGAAGTTTGACTTAGGTAACATGGTCTGTGATGTGACTCTAGTTGACCAGCCAAGATCATCCTCATATAACTATTATTTGGAGGGATTGGTACCCAGACTAATAGTGACTAATCCAGGTGGCGCTTGGCCCTGGGCAAACATTTGCCAAGCTCTTTGCCTTGAATTCACCCTATGGCTTCAATCAACCTCAGACAGATACATGGCAAACAGGAAACCTGACCAGGTAGAAGACACATGGGGCATGGCTGAAGACCACATCAGTCACCCATAAACTTCCTTGTGTGGTGCCATGATGGTTGATTGGGCTTCATTCCCCAGCAGTGCCATATCCTCACTCCTTTGGGGTGAAGCATGGTCATTCCTGTGCAGCACAAAGGTGAGCCTTTCTTGGCTGTTATTCAGCAGCTTTTGCTGTTGATGGGTTTGTTGTTGTTGATAACCCTGGCGCTGTGGAAGTCACAGGGGGGATGTGGGGTCTGCCAGTAATATTTTACACTACTGTGCTTTGAATAAGGAGGAAACCTACCAGACACATAATTAATTCCTAACATTAAGCTATGAAGCTTTTTGCCGCTTGCTGCCCTGTGGATGTAATTAGTCATGGAATCTCTTTTTCAGATGTAATTACACCATTAAGCATACTTTCACTTCAACCACAAAAAAAAAAAAAAAAAAGCATGGTTGGATTCTGTAATTACACCCCTTAATGACATTGCATAATTCTACGTAAGAGTGTATGAAGCAAACAATGTATGGTTGCTGCCTTGATCCACAAAATGGTCTCTGAGAGTGCAAACTGTATCCTGTGTCTGGGTGAGCTGAGCTTGGAGAAGCTATTTTTTGCCCAGAAAGCGTGTAATAAGGCTACTCATGTTCATTGTTAATTGAAAGATCCGGGCTTATGTCGCTGGCTAACATGTTTTCAAGTCTGTGGAGTTTGTTAGTGGTTTGATGACTCATCATAGTTGGGTAGCTGTTGGGGTTGGTGTCCCCAAAGAAGGGAAGACTTTAGGGTTAGCCTGGTGAAGGACCAGAAATGTAAGAAGACAAGTATGGAGGGAAAGACCAGGAGCATAACAGCAATGTGAAATCATGGCCTTAGCAGGTTGGAGGACATTTTCATGGACTGGTCTGGCTGAATTGTGCCTGTCCTCGGCTATCCTTGACCCCAGTAACTACAGGCCTTGAATTGGGTGTCTCATCACAACTGACAACTTCAGAGCATGTCCAAAAGATGTTCCCTGCATGGTCTTGGTGCCCTTTGCATTGGACTATTACCCTGGAAGTCCCAGTGGATAGATGAGGGAGATGTCCCCACAATGGGAGCTGGTTATCACCCATAGTGGATCTCATAGGAGATCATAGCGGATCTCCTCCTGGACTAAATTCTTTTTGCTTACAATTTGAAACTTTTACAGTTTTGCCATTTGTTCTCACTGCTTGCTTGAAAGAAAAAGAAAGCAAAATTGTGTTTATTATGTATATATTTCTTTAGTTAAAATAATCAAATGATGAGTCCAATCTTAAAAAGAAATCCAAACCACACAGCATGAACTTGGGAGCTGCACAAGTGTCTCACTTCCTCTGGATTTCTGAAGAAGTACGTGTCCATGAGGCAATTTTTTTGTTCCTGTTTCTTCTATACACAACATCACGGAAGCTTTTAGTAAAATCTGTCCCTAAATAGGCATCCCTGGGATGTGCAGCTGCCAAAACAAAAATCAAGCAATAAAACTGGGCTTCTTCTCTGTAAATGATTTATCCTGTATCTTTTTTTCTTTCTCATTAATCCTTTCCATTTACTTTTCTTGACTTGTTTTCAAGCAAAACTGCTCCTGGCCAGTGTCTCATGGTCACTATTTGGGAGATCACAGACAGTTCTGTACCAGATCAGAGTTTCTGGCAGTACCCATATGAGCTGCCCCATGACCTGCCCTGGGTAAATGCTCCAGCTGCAGGGATGGTTGGAAGGTTGGACTTCCATGGGACTGTCAGCCAAGATGTAGGTTAGTTTTGTGTCTGTTGGTGGCTTATCCTGGTTCTCTCTCACAGTTGCTCTGATACCTCTCTGGGAAACAGTGCAATGAAGGGTGTATTTGCTCTGGAGCAATTCAATTGTATATGGTTTGGTGAAAAAGCTAAACTGGAAGTAAAATTTTGCAATGACAGCATCAGCTTATTGCATTTCCAGTATCTGTCTGCATGGTTACTAGAAGGACAGGAACTTCTAAAATAGTCAACTTCCATCTCCCTGTAAAACCACCTAATTCCCTTTTCCAAGTTACACTGCTCTGCGTTCAGGCGTGGTGTAGTCATCTGCCCTTCTCACATGCAAGCATAATAAATGTCTGCTTGCACAGGATCACCCTTTTCATTTGAAAGAAAATATCCACTGGTACTATTTAAATGTCTGTGTAACTTGTCTGTAACAGGATACAGATATCTCAAAAGCTACTTTCTACTTTCAAGAAAATACACTTTGTGGAAATGCTTGGGTTTAAACCCAAATGTTTTCTGAAGCCTATTGCTCTGTTTATTGTGTCACAGAAAGGGTTACACCTGCAAGCCTCATTATCTCAGAAAGAAGTACATGGTAATGGACTTTTTATAGGCTGAGGAGACACCAATTCTGAATTTACAGCCAATCTAATATTATTCATTATAATGTTTTCTCCATCTGCATTTTTATTGTTGCTTTGGTAGCCTCTTTGTTCTCAATCTGATTCTCTGAAATTGCCTGTGGAAGAGTAGTTTATTAAGGACCAGAGCTGCAAGTCTGGCAAGAGTCAGGGGGAGATGGAGACAGAAGCTGAACTGTGACATCAGATAAAGCATAGCCAAGAAGCTGCTTCTGTTCAGAGGAGAAGATGGAGGGCACAGAAGAGTCTGTTATCCCTGATGGTGCCCTCTGAAAGGCTGATGAGGAAATTGGAACCATTCTTAGTGCACCTCCCCTAAAAAAAACAGCCTGAAGCTTCTTTCCTTCTTTCCTTCTTTCCTGGCAGCAGTACCAGGATGGATGTGTATAGATCATGGCTGTGTACTGGTTTGTGCATATGCTGAACTGAGAGTTGTGTGCATTCCATAGTGTCAGAGGTGGAAAATTTACTACTAACTGCTAACTTACTTACTAAGGTAGGTTAGTTTGTACTATATAAATACTCTGGCTGCAGTTTGGGGCCCTCTGGAAAGATTCACAATGAAAAAAAATCATTTAGCAGCTTTAGGACAGCCCTTTGCCCGATTTTCACTGAAAAAGAACTGAATTTTGTGTGCAGTAGCAATACTGACCATCATGTATCCTTCTTAGCAGTGTGAGCCCATGAGCACTGGCACTGGTGCTGGCATTGGTGCCCCGTTGAATGTGCTATCAAGTTCATGCCCATGTCTGATGCAAAAAATCTTTCCTGGAGTCATGGCCATTGCATATAGGATTTTTCCCAGCACAGGATTTAAAAGCACCAAATTTGTTGCTGCAGGTTATCAGATCTCATCTCTTTCCAAATGAAATGAAAAGCTTCATGCTTTGGCTTAGCACTTCGGCAGTGGCATCGTGCTGCTGCTGAGATGTGTACAAAGCTGGGCGAAGAAGCCAAGCTGGGAGCAGTAAACCTCCTACACACCTCACAGGCTGGGAGGGAGGAAGGTGATTGCTGTTTGCCAGAGGGATCATCAGATAAAATCTGTTGTGTCTTTGTCTGTACCGAAAGCGCCTAGATGAACATGGCATATAATCATATCTGGAAACCAACAGTAACTGTTTTGATCAGTTGGAGATACATGGCCACAAACCCCAGAGAATAGTTCTTCACCATGGCACTGGCGAAATTATGAAAGTGTGGCACGATTCTGGGGTTCTAAACTCACAGTGAAAGATTTTGCAAAGCAGAATAGCGATAGTAGGTGGTGTTACAAAATGTAAATTTTCTCCTATAAAAGCTTATGTGCACGTTCCTCCCTAAAACACCTAAGCTCCTCAGGGGAGCCATCAATTATGTAAAATAAAGCAAAAGGAAACTTTGAGCAGGCCTTGGAAGTTTTACTGATAAATAGAACTTTTCTCTTGCAGTAAACTACATCCACATTGGCTTTGAGACTCTACTCAGTTTGAGAACTGAGTTCCCCTTTCCAGTGCCCTGCTATCTGTAGGTGAGTGTGCAGATGTGAGGCAAGGGCACGGCATGTAGCTATAACTGCCAGCATGGACAGTTATGTATCTCAGTTATTAAATTGGATTCTGATCTAAGCATAACTGGTTTTCCAATAGATAAAAACATCTTACACGTGATCTCTTCCATGTAAGTTACCTTTATGGTATCTCTTTCCACCCTTCCCAACCCCCTTTATAAATTTGCAATTTTCTGAAAAATTTCCCCCCCTACATATTTATTTTTTAGGCCTGTGTTTGTTTACCAGAATCTGTTTGAAGTCCCACGTATAGTAGTTCAATAGCCACTCATTGATTTCCTAGCTCTCATTAGCTTAAATACTCAAAGCAGAGGGTAAGGAGGTCTTCAACTTTTATGTTACGAGGGTTTGGTTTTAAGATAGCCTTTTGTGATCTGTTGTACTTGAATCAGTCTTAAAAGGGACCATTTATATTATCGTTCCCTTTAATGTTTACTTTTTGGCATGAGCATCTGATTGTTTCTGTTTTATAGTACTCTGAAACGGAAACTAAGTTAGATACAGAAATTAATGAGCTCACTGATCGCTTGCCAAAGAAAACATGACATAGAAGATCCTTGTAACAAATTAACCCAAAATTTCCCTGAGAAATGCCTGGTCCTTTATCTAAAATAACAAACGTGGAACAACCTGAAGATTAAGCTTATTATTTTTGTTTCTGAGGGGGTCACTGTGCTTTTTGGAAAGCAGCAATGATCTAAGGCAGCATTAGTAAACCCTGAGTGCTGTTCCCAGAATCGATCTTAAATGACCTCTATTTAAAGTCACTTCCCTTTTCTAAGCCTCTCATTGCCATGTGAAACTTTTTTTGTTGTGGGTTTTTTTTTTTTTTTATATCTTAGAAAACCATAGGAAAGTACTCTAGAAGAGCCAAAAAGAGATCATAGTGTTGGTAACATGATTTGAGCCATGCTTCAGCCTTCCATTTCTTCTTGGGCAGGGAGCACATTCCCTATACACTCCATATAGCTCAGCAATATATTTTACCCTGGTTGGTTGTCAGTGCATACCAGGATCTGGCTTTACTTACAAAAAGGACAAAGAAAGTCAATTAAAAATGCATTTCTTTAGACACAGAGCCAGCTCCCATATTAGAAGTTCCAAGAAGAATTGGATGCTGATAATGCAGGAAATAAGGAGCACTAGAAAGGGTTGTTTTTTGTGGAGGTTTTTTGTTGGCTTCATTTTGTATTAAGTCGGCTGTAAGTTTGAGACAGAAATAAGGGAAGCTTTGAAGGAAGGAAATTAGAAAGAGGATATGAAAATTTTGTAGTCACCACTCTGAATGGTCTTTAACACAAACCCTTCTAATTTTCTTAAACTTTTCAATTAAAAAAAGGGCATTTTTCATGAGGGCACTCTTAGACAGCAGAGGTATCTTGATCATAGAACCATAGAATGTGTTAGGTTGGAAGGGACTTTTAAAGGCCATCTAGTCCAACCCCTCTGCAGTGAGCAGGGACGTCAGACTAGATCAGGATGTTCAGAGCCCCATCGTGTCTGGCCTTGAATATCTCCAGGGATGGAGCCTCCACCTCCTCTCAACCTGTGATCTGTTCAGTGATCTATCCACATCTATCTTCCAGTGATCTATCACCCTCATATTGAGGATTTTTTTTTGTGATACCCAACCTAAATCTCCCTTTTTCTAGTTTAAAACCATTCCCCCTCATCCTAACACTACATGCCCTCGTGAACAGTTCTTCCTCAGCTTTCTTATAGGAACCTCTCAGGTACTGGTAGGTCAATATAAGGTCCCCCTGGAGCTTTAAGGCTCTGCTCTTTAGCATCAGAGGGTCTGACTGGAAGCCAGTAATCAGCAAATGACGTGTTTTTTTTTCCCAATTCCAACTAGCTTGCTAAAAGAATGTGGGTTTGTTGTTTGGGTTTTATTTCTGAGGGGGAGAAAACGAAATCATTATACAGTTATGTAAAATATTAATTATTATTGTACAGTTAAATAAATTATTACAGTTTTGAAAATGTAACTCTGGGGGGCAATTTTAAAATTATGTTTCCTCCTCCAGCTTGCCCAAAGATCCAGCAGAATTACCGAGGCAAAACCAAACAAGCCCAGATGGTGACCCTCCCTTTGCCCAACTGTAGCTTGTGGTAGTGCAAATACAAACTGCCCAGCAGAAAAGGACCTGGGGGTGTTGGTTGACAGTTGTCTGACTATGAGTTGGGAGTGTGCCCAGGTGGCTGAGATGGCCAACAGCATCCTGACCTGTGTCAGAAACAGTGTGGACCAGGGCAGTGTGTACTTGGTACTGGTGAGGCCGCACCTTGGGTACTGTGTTCAGTTTTGGGCCCTTCACTCCAAGAAGGACATTGAGGTGCTGGGTCATTTCCAGAGAAGCAAAATGAAGATGGTGAAGGGTTTGATGAGGAGTGGCTGAAGAAACTGGAATTATTTAGGCTGGGTAAGAGGAGGCTGAGAAGTAGACCTTATTGCTCTCTATAGCTACCTGAAAGGAGGTTGTAGCCAGGTTCCCTCTCCCAAGTAACAAGCAATAGGATGAGAGGAAATGGGCTTGAGTTGCATCAAAAGATGTTTAGATTGGGTATTAGGAAAAATGTCTTCACTGTAGGAGTGTCCAGGCATCGTGACAGGCTGCCCAGATAGGTTGTGGAGTCACCATCTCCAGAGGAGTTCAAAAAGCTTTTAGATGTGGCACTCCAGAACATGCTTTAGTTGATGTGGTGGTACTGGAGAGATGGTTGGACTTGATCTTTTTCAACCTGAAAGATTCTATGATTCCATGATTCTAATGGTAGATCAGGAGAGCTCTTTGGATTAAGGTTTGACATGTAGATATCTTGTTGGCTTTCTGTCCAAAAGACGTGTTCTGTCTGTAAGGAAGTATATAAGGAATATATAAGGAAGTTTTGTCTGTAAGATTGCCCTCAGATAATCTTTTATAGTCTCAGGTGTCATCATTCAAGATGCTCGGTCAGTGCTTGTGTAGTGAGCACCGAGGAGCTTGTATAGCAGCTGTCTTCGCTGACATCTGTTTGATGCAGAGCCCAGAGGAAAGGAAAGGTGAGCAAATTGTGAAGGTACTTCTGCAGAAGGAGGTTTTTTTTTAGTATTATGAAAATTACAAAGGTCAGGCTGCAAGTGAGAATAATTTATTACAAAAATTCTGCAGTAAACAGCTAGCCTGAATACATAACATTTCACTGGAGGAAGATTTATGGAAGCAACATGTTTTATACTGGGAGAATATAATTGCAAATAAATGCAGTACTCGATATAAAATATTAGAAGGGCAGCATGGCATGCTTCCAGCTTTCAGGGCTGAAGTCTGATGAACAAATATTTGAACAGAGAAGGGGAAGGGAAGGGGAAAGAAAAGATCCACAGCATTTGCATGAGCAGATGATTTTCCATTTGCGCTTGTTATGTTTCAGTAGGGAATTGGTAGAGTCAGTTGTTTAGAAAATACTGTTGACAGAGAAATGTGGAACTTTAAAGAGTAAAACTGGGGTTCTTATCTTGCCAGTGGACCTTGTGATGCTGTCAGTCATCAGCAGCACCTTGCTGAGGTTATTGGTTTGCTTTGTTTTGTAATTTTCATCCTGGTACCCTCCTTTATTTATCTTTATTTCTTTCTTCAGCTCCTTAGTAAGAGACAGTCCCCAACCCTAACAGTTTGTGATCTAAATAGACAGAAGATGGCTAAACAAATGCAAAGTCACACAGTAACTGAGTAACAAAAGCAAACGAAGAAGCTGGTTGTCCTGGCGTCCCTTCCACCACCTTGTGTCCCAGGAGCTGCCACGTATTATAATTACCCTTTTCTTTCCATAGCACTGTGGTACTTCACAAAGCACCTGAGCAGAGACTGTCCCTGGGCTGTTCCTGGTCCTGCTAGGTTGATTCTCATGTAAATCCTTCCTTCAAAGCAGCTGCTCATGTGAACTGCAGTTGCTGATGTGAGGAAAGGCAAAGTCCACCCATAAATAATGAGCCAGGTATAATGCAGCAAGAGCAAATCTCTTTATGCATTTTGCATGAGATAGTCACTGGGTTCAAGTCAAGCCGAACAATGAAAGATAATCCACAGATCAAGGACTGGAACCAGCATCGGTTCCTCTCAAGTTGCCAGGGGAGCTCTGTCTCCAGTGCTCAGCATCTGAGTTTTGAGAAGAGGATGAAGAATTCTGCTGTCATAGCACTGCCTCTGTGGTGATTAGGAAGCTCCCTGGAGAGGTTTGAGTGTGAATCCCTCAAGCTGGGGATATTGGATATTGGTCTTCCACTGGTGGTGAGGGGTCTGGGTGCATTCACTCCCCTGCTTTAGAGAGTCATCCCAGTCTAAGCAGGTTAGGTTTATGTAGTCAACAGGGAGAGAGAGGTACTCCCCATGATTGATTCCTCTATCCTACCTTGAAATAGAGTGGAATATCTCTTTCTCCATGGCATGATGCCCAGCTTTAGACATCTGCACTTGAGAACTGAATTCCAAAGGGCTAGGACCTAGGGCTGCTCAATGATCTGGTTCCCAGTTTGGGAAGTTCTGTGAAGATTCCACATTTTCAGGTGTGTTTTGAGGTGTTGGATCAGCTCCCAATAGTTGGGATGTAGAAAAATATTTGGCTCCAGACCTGAAGTTTGTATGTCTCCAATTGAGCCTATTTAAGCCTGTATTTGGATAATGAAGTTCAGTGGAGTGCCCTTTGGTTCAACTACCAACAAATTTTGAGTCTGATTGCCTCCTGTAACTTTGGGAACAGGCTTGTCCTTTCTGGAAGTAGCAGCCAGGAGTGGAGATGGATCTGCAGTATCTGACTACCAGATATCCATCAGCAGAGCCATTGCAAGTTCTTCTTTCAGGCCACCCTTCAGTCACATTGGTGGGATCAGAGATGGCTTGGATGCTCCTGAACCGTCTTCACAGCAGCTAGCTTGGTCTCACTTGTGCTTTAGGTGAGGCTGATCACATCTGATCGCTTTGCTCCTCACACAGCCCATATCTACCTAGCTACAGTGCTGCAGACATGCCTTTTTCTACAGTAATGTCTTCAAAGCAAGACTCAACTCTCCTTTGGCTTACCTGAATGTTTGCACTGTGTCTGAATAGCTGTCTTGTGTGAAGTCTGTGGAAAAGCCTCCCTTTTGACTGTGGCATCCTTTGCTGGATACAGCTCTGAAGTTAACCCATGTGTTTTCAGGGTATGGCTTAGTGGCATGTGAGGGCTTTACTTGGAGCGGTGCTTCTGGCTCCAGCTGAACTTCCTCCTTCAGGAGGAGGATTGAAGAAGCCAGCCCACACATGGGTCTTTATATCAGGGTTATTATAATTTATTTTAGGACTGAGATAGCACAGTGATGGGAAATGATGCCTTTAAGGGGAAGACTGGTGGGATATAAAACACCACTAAACCCACACAGTGAGTGTTTTGCCATGGCAAGTAGATGTGAGAGGCCTGAATATGGGGCTCATCAGCCCTGATGTGGCTTTCAGAAATGAAGTGAAACCCTGGTCTGCCTTAGCCACAATTTTTAGATAAATGGCCAGCAGTGGTATTGGAGACCTGTACTTTTAACAGCAAATCTCATCTCGTTTTCATGAATGTAGCAAGCCCAGGGATGGTTGGAATTGCTGCAGTTGGGCTGTGTGATAATGAGCAGCAGCTCGACACTCAGGGACCTTGTGCTCTGGCAGTTTGCTTTGAGTTTTGGTTCCCCTTGAACTGACACTTCTGCAGAGGTGGGTGTCACCAAAGTGGCATTTGCTGCCAAGAGCAGGAGACTGAATGTTGGTGTCTATTATCTGCAGCCATATGAAACCTGCACAGCCATGTGCAACAAAACAGATGCTTGTTTTGCGTGCCACAGGGTGCTGATGGGACTTGCACACGCTGCTTTTGTAGCAGCCACCACCCCAGGGTCAAGGAGAGGAGCTCGTGCCTGTATCCCAGCATGATTCTTCATGGGAAATCTACTTATTTGGGCTTGTGCAGAGGAAAGAATTTAACACTGTGTGTTTCTGTGGAGTTTGGTTTCTCATAAGCCTCAGTGTAGCATCCTGGATAGAAAGTGATGTAGGGAGTCTGCTGAGGATGAGCGATGGCAACCAGCACATTGGGCCACACAAGGAGCAGAAATGTCAGACAGGAAAGCAGAAGTGGGCATTTGTCACAGCTTCAAGTAAAACTAGGGCAGTCCCAGGGGTGATGCTCTTCAGCAACCTTTAAGGAAACCAGACTTCTTTAGCAAGCAGAACTATTGTAGGAAGGTGAAGACAAATTGGTCTACGAATCCAGTGATTTTACTGGGTAGTTTATTAAGGATAATTTTTTCCACATGGCATAAGCCCTTTATGATGGCAAACTATTAATTTCTTGGTAGTAAGAACAATGAATCTTTTCAGAAACCTCAGTTTTTAGGTGGGTTTTATCAGTAATCAAAACTAGTATGGATTTTTCTCAGAAAAGTTTAGGCATTTACTGTGTAAAGTTGAAATGTTTAGTGTACTTTTCTTCTTTAGATGTAGTTGAAATGCTTAGAAATGAAAAAAGTTATCAAGAAGCATCCAATTTTTCATGCAAAGATTTGTGGAAATTATTCCTAAGCTTCTTTCAGTGCTGTTCTGCAATAACCTATCTATTTTCTTCAGAAGCTTTGCTGATTAATTTCACAATTTCACTCATTTCCCTTCTTGGTTAGCTCTATATTTAATTATTTTTAATAACAGGAATATGAATTATATTATTCAGTATCTTAGTATTACTACACATCCTTGCAGGGATGATGGAAATAGAGACATTTGTGCTGGGCATTTCAATGCATATGATTTGAAACATAGTAGATAGAGATTTTTCTTCAATATTAGTGCTCACATAGGTCTCTCTGTATTGTTTGCAAATTCAACTCAGATTGAATTAGTGCAGAGAGAGTCACATGAAATCAAAACCCATTTCTGTAAATACCTGTGAAAGGAGAATGTGAGCCCTAAAGAGCTTTCAGTGCCACACCAATGTGAAGTGCCGAGGTCCTGCTGACAACCTGTGGGGTTTGGACACAGGTCACTTGAGTTCAGTCTTCCAATCACAAGACCATCCTTCACTTCCCGATATGGTGATATAAAACTTCAGACCAGTTTTTCTTAAGTGCTGAACATTCATTAGTTCCCAATAAAAAGAGGCACTGCATGGTCATTGAGTTTTTTAAAGCAGGGCAAATCCAGTCCCTGCTGGATATAGCCTTCCTGGTGCTATCGAGATAATTTCCAGCATACCTTCTAAGCTACAATCAGTGCCTTTTTGTTAACGAAATACTGTTGTACTTATATCTCTCAGAAGTTTCTTTCACAAGCTGATCTCTGATATTGTGCCTTTGGGCTATATCCTGCAGACAGGCTCAGACAGTACTTCCATCCAAGTCCTATCACATAATGACTTGTGAATGAAAGCTATTTCAGATCAAGGAAAACAGGAAAGTTCAGTGCAAAAAAAAACCAAAACCTCAAAAACCCAAACCAAACCCAACCCAAAAAACCAAAGTTATTATCAAATTCTTTTCATTCCCTGATCCCCAAGGGATTTCTGAAGGAAAGTGTTCATTTATGTATGCTCTGGGAATGGGGAAGCACCCAGAAGGTCCAGAATCACTCAGAAAAATGAGAGTGAATCACCACTAGATTGTGGGTCTCAGATCTCCTGGCTAGCCTCTTACCATGACATTTTCCAAAAATATTATTATCTAACAGAAGTTTACACGGTTATTTTTGGTGGGATTTTTTTTTTTCCTGAGTGAACACAACAGATTTTGATAATTTCATTTTCCCAGTGAGTTTCCCAAAGAGGTGTGTTGGAAGATGGAACTTTTTTTAACCAGGGCAACAGGACAAATACCTGTCATCGACAGGATGTCATTGGTGGAGTGTCAGAGGTAGGGAGAATATTTTACACATTGGGACAGAGTGAAATATCACACAGCATACTTCAGCTGGAACACATGTCCTAAGTATATCAAACGGTTCTGCCAAACTGATAAGGCCTGAAAGTTGGCCAGGAAAGCTATTTTGTACTATGGATATTGCATAAGAACACATCAGCATTTCAATTATTTACTGGAGGATGTATATAAAAACTGAACTCCATTCTCTGTCCCATGTTTGTTTGAAGGAAATAGGAGAAAGTGAGTGCCAAGCATCCTTTTTTGTCCCTCTTCTGTACTCATTTATCTGCAGAAGAGAAGGCATTGCCCCATATGTCCCTTGTATCTACTCTGCTTGGTATTTCTGGGGGCGTGGCTGAATCCAGCCCTGAGTGCTTTGCTAATTCTGACAGAGAACAATCTGTTTAAGATAATGATTTAAGGAAGTTGGATGTTCACACTTGCACTTGTTTGCTGTGTAGGACTGTAGAGAATAAGAGGTCATCAGCTGCCAGGTTGGCGTTATGTTCTCTTGCTTCTCCATGTCCAAGATATGCTTAGTGGTGCACAGGCTGTGTACCTCCAGATACTGCTTTTAAAACAGGTCTTTTCATTGATTATCTCCCTGTGAACCCTGTTCAGTCCCATACAAGCTGCTGCTTGGTAGGAAAGGAAGGATAAGGAGACACCTTTCTCTCAGTTTCTGCAGCCATTCTTCCTATTTTCATGATGTTTGTTATCATTTATAACAGAGAAAGACTGGTCTCTTCTTCAACCATGAGTATTCATTGATTGAAGATGTTTCTCCTGATTTGGGCTTCTGCTTGTCCATGCATGTGAAAGGAAGATGAGGATAAAATTGACCATCTGAATTTTCTGAGGGACTCGGTAGCTTTGGGTGGTTCCAGTTTCGTGCACCCAGGTCCTTAATGGGGCCATACTTAGGATGGTTGGGGCTGTGGCGACACGTGCGCTGTGTATATGTCATGTAGCACGTGAGCATTCAGCATTATGCTGTTACCTTTTTTCCTAATTATCTTCCCTCCACGAACTTTCAGTATAGTGCAATTTGAATAGTTGTCTGTGCACCATCCAAAGAAAGAGTCAAAACCAACTGAAACTGCTGACCTTTACTACCCTTAAGACATTTTTGAGCTTCTGAAACAGACTTGGTCAGTGCCAAGGGTCACAACATGCCTGATGGAAGAAGGAAGTGAAATTAATAACATCATAGGTAGAAGCTCATTTTCATGCTCAACTGATTATTCACAGGAGTTGTGCCCCTGGAGACTCTCACATATCTGATAAGTTCATCGGAAAGTTAAGGTAAATTGGAGGAAAATAGCAACATGGTGAACATGTTCTAAGTCTTGCAGTGGGATTTTAGATTTTCCTTCAAGATTTTTCAGCTCATGGCATTATACAAGCTAGCTCAAATTAATTTCAAAAGCAGACTGATGCAGAGTCTGATGTGGAAACTGGTCCTGTGGCAGGCTTGGAGGGAGCTCTGTGAATATGGTTTGCTTTGCTATTAGTCTGTTTGCTGATTTTGAGTAAAATGTTCAAATTTAGCTATGTGTTGATTTGGCAGCTTCTACCCAGCCATGAAAATTGGCTGAACAGCTAAAACAACTCAACATAGGCAGACCAGGACATCTTTCCTATGTAATCAAACCACGTGTTAGGAAGAACTTGGCCAGGGAGAGCTTATTTTACATCTGTCTTTGGTAGGCTCCCGAGATTGCATTCTCTGAGCTGGAAGTTGTGCGGAAGTGTCACAGGGAACGAGAGCTTTCTTCAAAATTAATTATGGTGAGATAAGGGTTGTGAAATAGAGCTGTTCCTCTTGGAGCTGTCAGCATCTCCCTCGTGCTTGTTCAATGGTTGTGTTGCTTCTAGTGAATGCCACCAGCACCCCAAGTTCTAAAAGCCACTTTGCGTGGCAGAGGGTGTAGTGAAATCTTAGTCTACTCAGCGACATTCAGATCTGGTATTTCTGTGCCATATTGTGAATATTTTCTCCATTTGTCCTTTTGTTTGAAATGGCTGAGGTCTGATATATTCTGAATTTTATCTGTGAATTTCTATGATTGAGGCCTATGAGAAGGCCTCATGTGTTTGTGGTTTCCATAGGCTAAATCCAGCCAGGATCTCTCAAATTCACCACTAAAAATGGTCACCCAGTAGGTCTTGCTGACTTAATCTTTCTGAAGGAGGGTGTTGGAAGAGTTGTTTAACTGAAGTGAGTCCTTCAGTGCTCCCACATAGGCAACTGGTTTGGAAGTAGTTACTAAAAGTGATGGGGTGGTGGGAAGAACAATACTTCAACCTGACAGATTTGAAAGTTACATAATTTTAATGGTTTGAAGAGTCTGTCACCTATTAACAGTTACTGAATAGCTTAAAGAAATAATCTTCTGAGAAAGCTGGAGGCTATAAAGGTGGAATTAGTGTCTATTTCATGCAGCCCCTTTGCCTCAGGTATGAACCCAATTCCCCTCCTCATGGGTTTGCTGTCCTTGCAGTGTTTGGGATGTAGTGTAGGCTCTGGTGCTCGTATCGGGTGTTTGGTCTCTCTGTGAATCTCTTTTTCTCATCAATTAAATGATTTAATATTTGCCTACTTTTGTAAAGTGTGTTGAGATATAAGGAGAAAAAAACATGAGAGAAAATCAAAGTACTATCAATTATGGTTGGTTTATTTAGCGTTTTATTGATTTAATATCATCTTATTGTTAACTTCAAAGATTCCATGGGAGAGTTCCTAGAAATTCAGTATCTCCAAGGGGAAGAAAATCCACTGAGGGCTAAGAACTAAGAAAAAGAAAAAGGTCTCTGAGATTGGATCTTATTAAAAGAGATGAAAGAAAAGAGTCCTACACATCTTTAAAAATGTAAATCATACTTATGGGACACTTCTGAAACTAATGCAATTAGGCATAATGTGAGATTAATATACTTGTTTCAAATTATCCTATAATCAACCCTTTAATGAAAGCACTCGGCCCAAAAACAGATAAATGATAAAGATGAGTGATGAGAAGGAGAAAATGCTTGAAGTGAGTGAAGAGTAATAATAATCTCCATTTCTACTTGTCTCTTGACAGTCTTCATTGGGTATCCCATTTTACAGATGGAAGAACTGAGACAGGAGTGAATGAAATTGTTCTTGTCATCTGTACCCACACTGGTGTCTGCATAGGATGAGCATGATTTGGGCTCTTTTCTTGAGTTTGGAAGAGAAGTGGTGCCAAGATATGAATCATGCTAACATTCCTCACCAACAGTTGGTGTCAAGTAAATTGTCCGATGGGTGAAGAGCGATTCTATTTGATGACAGCCTTTTAGTGATTCAGTTGTGACTGAGTTTCACTTATTAAAGTGAACATAATTTAGACAAATCCCAGCAGTTGCAACTCCTCTGTGAAATGGTATACATTACATTTTTCTTTGCAACCAAATGAAGATGTATGATGATTTTGCAAACACTTCTCTGCTGTTATATATGCATATGTCAGTATATACATGAGAGTACACACAAACATGAGAAAAAGAAATAGATTTGCAAAATGTCTTTCTGCTCTTGTGGCCAGGCAACAGCCTCTATTTTTGACATTTCAAGGTAAATTAAGAGAATCACAGATCACAGAATGTTAGGAGTTAGAAGAGATCTCCAAAGATCATCTAGTCCAATCCCCCTGCCTGACCAGGATCACCTAGATTAGATCACACAGGAATGTGTCCAAATTGGTCTCCAGAGGAGAGTCCACAACATCTTTGGACAGCCTGTTCCAGTGCTCTGTCACCCTCACAGTGTGAGTTTTTCCCTACATTCACATGGAATTTCCTCTGCTTCAGCTTGGACCTGTTGCCTCTTGTCACTAGCCAACACTGAGAAGAACCTTGCTCCATCCTCCTGACACTCACCCTTTACATATTTGTAAACATTAATGAGGTCACCACTCAGTCTCCTCCAAGCTGAAGAGACCCAGCTCCCTCAGCCTGTCCTGAAAGTGTTCCACTCCCTTCAGCATCTCAGAGGCAGAAGACTGGCTTCTGAAGTTAGGCTGCTATGGATTTTGACAGAAGAAATCTTTCTTGGTAGGAGTGTTGCTCTCACTGCCCATTATTATAATTTTTTTAAAGTTTATGCCCTGTGCAAGTATTTCTCTACTCCACTGATTAGGTGAGCCATTATTTGCATGACCTGCTGAAATCATTATAGTGATGGCTTTAAGGTTTTTCTGGACCTTCAGTTTGTAGTTTGCTTGTACTGAATCTGTACTCAGGATGAGAGAACAACACAATCAATTTTATTCCAAATCTGACTGCTTCTAGCAGCTTTTCGCCCCAGTTTTAATATTGTGTAAGACTGCAGGTAAAGATTGGCCTTGAGTTTGGCCATGTACTTGGCTACATTGTTCTCCCTTTGCATTCAGTACATTACTTTGAAATGTTTTAAATTACTGGTCTCCTTGGTGGTCTTGTAGGAAATTGATTTAGATTTAATATTATGTGACTAGAGGAGTCTTCACCGCGTCATGGCTGTTAACCACAGTTGTTTCAGGATGGGAACGTGCACATGGCAGAGCTACTATCTCCAGGAGGAAGAGCTGCCATATCTGTAGAACCTCTCTGCAGAAGAAATAGGGATTAAGCAGGCAGACAAAAACAATTTTTACAACTGTCAAAAGAGGTTTGAAAGTTGCTACAGGCACAGCAGGAAGCTGTTGCTGCCTCTTACCAGTGCTGTGAGGGACTTGTACACCTTGTCTGAGTGCTTGATCCTGAGATTTTGTCAATCCTAAGGCAGGAAGAATTAAGAGTAGCAATGGGAGGATGATGTTACTGGTGCCTTTGTACTCTGTTTGGAAGGTCTGGCATACAAGACCTATGTGGGTAGATTGAAAATTATTCCAGTGAAGAATTAAAAAATGTGCTTAAGAAGTTAATTAGGCTCTTTGTCTAACCAAAGATTAGACCTGGAGGGCTTGTGAGCTTTTCAGAGGTGTGCAAAGAATAATAGAGGATTCTTCAGATATATCTCCCAGATGATTTCTTGTTACGCTGACACTAGACATATCCAGAAGCAAGATAACAGATTTTGACATGATCATTTATCACCAGATAACAAATAAATAAATAAATAGGTGAGCAAATAAATAAATAACGTGGATCAGACATGCCCTGAGAGACCTATGTTCCTTCAGTGTGGGATTAATTCAAAGAGGAGGTCTGATGCCCAGCTTTATGGTGCTTCGTTCCAGCTTTCTGGTTTTAGAGCCTGTTCTTTCACCGAGATGGTGTTCCTGATTGCGAGTCCCCCTTTCTGAGTGTTTTTGCCCTATCTGAAGGTCCTTGTCTGCAGCTGCTTTCTTCTTCCTTTATACTGTTCCTTGCAAAGGCAATCAGGGTCATGATTTTTCCTTCCTAATCACATCTGGACAGGTTGAAATCTGGATCTCATGGTATCTTTCATATGAAGGACAGGATTTTGTTACTCTGGAGAAATCATCCATATGATTTTTATCTGGGACGAAAAAATCTCAAATACAGCCATCTCTTCTTTAAATAACTGTTTATGGAATAGGATGCATGCAAAACAGGAGGGCTGAAAATTTCAATTCCTTGTCTGCTAATTTTGAGCTTTGCATCAATATTGTTTTCCTATTTAGGGGTTACTTTCTTTGCAGTTGGTCCAGTCAGCCTGAGGATATGGCAGTATAATTTCTAAAGTCCTGTTCCTATAGCACATGTGCATCACCATGTTGTGGAAGTCTGGCAAATATGGAGTGTTTGTCTGTCTCTCACAGACACTCACTTTCTTTCTCACCAATTTTCTTCCCATATACAAAAAATGCATCAAGATACACTGTATGCACTCTCACATATGAATTTGGATGTTTGATGTCATGGGCATCCTAAAATCAGAGCAGACTTGGACTGCAGAGAACACCTGTAGTTCCTTATTCTGCTCATACTTGATATTATTTCTAATTCTGGTTAATTATTTAATCTGTCTATTTGAATCAAGGCAAATGGGTTTAGGAAGCTGCGCTAGCTGCAGTAATTTCACAGAGATGTAAAAGGAAGCAGTAGTTTCCATCTGCCAACTGAACAAACCAATGTGATTCTCTTAATCTTTTCACATTTACTCAGAAGTAACTAATTATATCACTCAGTACAAATTAATATGACATCATCATGTTTATCCATCTGTATTTGAGAGTAATGCATCTTTACAGAAAGAAGGGAATAATGTAATTAAGGATAAGCTAGTACATTGATGTGAATTTGCCTTTGGTTGAATGCTCCTTGCTTGAGGTTTAATGAAACTTGTTTAGTCTAAAAAGGGTTTATAAAATTAACTGGGGCCAAATTTGTCCTTCAGCTGCCTGGCTGCAATGCTAATAGATCCACCAGGTTAGACTTCAGCACATACCTGCTAGCTCATGGGCTTGTACCTACCAGTGAGCTTCAGAGGGAGTCCTGATAGTCACTGTCCTGGTTTCAGCTGGGATAGAGTTAATTGTCTTCCTAGTAGCTGATGTAGTGCTGTGGTTTGGATTTAGTATGAAATTAATATTGGTGACATGCTGATATTTAGTTGTTTAGAATTGTCCAGAGCTTTTTGGCTTCCCAGGACTGGAGGAGGCATGAGTCTTTTGTACTAGGTGCACAGGAAGCTGTGTGGGGTGAAAGCCAGGAAAGCTGACCCAATCTGGCCAAAGGGATATTCCATGTCATATGTCATGCACAGTGTGTAAGGTGGGGGGAGCTGGTTGCGGAGAGCCACAGCTTAGGAACTAGCTGGCCACCATTCAATGGTTAGTGAGCAATTGTGCTGTGCATCACTTGTTTGGTATATTCATGATTATTATTGCTATTAATATTTTCTTCTCCTTCATCTTCATCTTCTTCCTTTTCTGTCCTATTAAACTGGTTTTATTTCAACTCATTGGAGCAGGGAGTGGGTGAATGGTCATGGGGTTGTTGTAGCTGTTGGCTGGGTTAAACCATGAAAACTGCTAAGAGGAAAGTTAATGTTTCTCAGTAATGTCTGGTAGCTTAGTTACAGTACCCAGAAATGTTGCTGAGGGATGCTGTGTGAAGTCTTAATCAGCGTCCTGGGCCTTTCCCTCTAAGCAGCACAGGCAGGAGGGGGCCTCAGGAGGGTCACCATGGCTGCACACTTGCATGTGGGTCTGTAGGTGATTTCCAGCCCCACAGGAGGACCTGTGTTTTTGAGAATACAAGACAGTGTTAACTCCCTTTTATATAAGGATTTACTTTCTTTGCTTCTAACGTGCAAGCTCTGTGCCAAGGAAGGATGGGTCAGCAGCTGAACAAGGCACTAGCCTTGGACCAGGACATACCCAGGATCTGGTTGGGCTTTGCAGCCAGTGTGGACTTGGCGTTCATGTTTGCAACAGGGGCTGTTCCTAAGAAGTGTGGGAGTTTCTTTCTGTATTTCAAGGAGATTCTCCAAGGGAAGAAATGCAAATGTCTTGAAAAGAAGGAAATACTGTTCACTCATAAATACAGCAAAGAGAATGAGCTTCATATAAAAGCAGTGTGGAAGTCCTCTGTGCTACCTGTGGTTCAGGCAGTGCCTATTTCATATTTATTTCTTTATTGTTATTGCTTTCTGTGTTATTACTACTGTGCTACATTATGCTGCTGTAGCTCCTAGGAACTGTGGCTCTTTCTCCTCCAAAGCAAATGCATTAGAGCAGCCATGATTTACCTTCTAAGTCCCATGAAGTAGGACCACACTCACAGCAGCTGCTGTCATCAGGATGAGCAGAAATTGCACCATGTCCTTGCAGCCTGAGCAAACACCAAGGGCCTCTCTCTGCTGGGATGGTCTCACGGTTTAAGATGGACCAGAAAGCATGCAAAAAGTCACATACATTATCTCATCTTCTAGCATATGCGCTCTCTTCCTTTTATAGAGTTTTCTTGGAATTAAAGGCTTTTTTCTAATTGTAAACAATTATCCCACCAGCTTCAGTTAGCAGCTTTGATTTAGACCTATGAGCCTGTTCTCATAACTAATCAAAGCTTTTAATAACATTAGCTACAGTGACGCCCTTGTAACTTTGCTAAAAATTACCCAACACCTGTCAAGAGATTTGTTTTATTAACAAATAGCAGGATTTATCCACTCAGTAGCCAGTCATTCTCTAAAGAATCGCTTTATTCGGGATGCCTACCCATTTTTCAAAGGCTTAATGTTTGCATGTTTTCCTCTGTCATTTCTGAATAACTTTATTGCGTGCCTTGCACTAGAGAAAAAATCAAATTGGAGGTCCTTATCATACAGTGCTTGCAATTAAAATGAGAGGGCCAGACATAATGAGAGCTGGCAACAGACTGTGGAGGGTTATGTAGAGAGACAGCACAAGAAGAGACAGATATTCATTCTTGAGAGAGCTCCTTTTTTTACAGATAGAACAATTTGCATTATGTCCAAGTCTAGATTAGGAGCATCTAATTGCAAAGGATCAAGTGGACCAAACACACGTTAACAAGTATATTAACAATATGACATACAAACTGGGTGAAAATCTTGATCCTTCAAATTCAGTAGATATTTGGTCCCTGACCTCAGCACAGTCCATATTTACTCTACCATTTTTAAGGAGGAGATGATTTTGTCCCTGTCAGTCTAGTCTGTGTGGCTCTGCAGGAGAATAAAAGTGTGTTCTGTGGCTCTTCTGGAAGGTTCCTATCTCCTGATTTAGAGAGGCAAACATCTCTCCAGCCTGGTGATTGCACCTCATTCATTCCAGGGGTTAATCGCCTTAATTCAGTAACAATCACATCTGGAGTTTGCTCCATGAACCAACCCTTGGGAGAAATAACCTCACTGTATCTTCATCCTTTTCATCATCCTGTTGCAATTTTACATGGCTCAAGGAAGGACTGTGTAGGTGTGACACCTGAAGTGCTTGAGCTCTGGTTTTGGTGGAGCCCTCTGAATCTGTTCATATGGGGATTGATCCCCTTTGAAGGTGGGTGGTCACGCCATGACCTGTGCTGAGCGTTACTGGAGAGCTCTTGATGGAGCTCTTGCAGAGGTGGACATGGTAAAGCCAGTTTTGGGTTTTTACTAATATTTTCAGTGAATTTTCAATTCACTTTTTGTCTTAATTTGAAATAAACATTTTTAGGAAAATATTTTTTCCCCTCTGAAACCCCTACTGTTCATAGGTGAAACAAGATCTTGGAAGTTTTTTTCCTTTTCTGAATACTCCTCAAAACATGGGCTGTGTACAGCTACTCAGAGAAGCACAGAGCCCAACCCACACCTCCTGGAAGAGTAGTTCTTATTTCTTCACTGTCTGCTATCACCTTCACATATGTCCCATAGTCCCAATACACACAGGGTGAATGTCACACTCTGACACTCAAATTGGGATAACCGGAGGCTGGATAAAGGATTTTTTTTGTTCATTTTAAGTATTCTTTGTTGTATAAATTTTACAGTAGAAACAAAGAAATTAATTCCTGTCTTGTGTGCTTGAAATTTGAGCCCTGCTTACACAGCCAGGGTCAGGTTTGGCACAAGCCGTAATTAGATGTCTTCATGGATGCTGCCCAAGATGCACCATGGAGCTCTTCTGGAATAAACAGCACTGCAATGTATATTTAATACCTTTACTTTTCAGTTACCCATTGAAACCAATATGTCAAGTTGAAAGGCAAATAAAAACCTTTGTGTAAATATGCCCTAGAGGTAGGTTGAGTGAACTGTGTGTGTTTTTTTATTTTAATCCCTGGTGTCTTCTGAGAAAAGTCTATGTTGGAGAGGTGATGTGATGCTGGATTTTAGAACAAGGCTCCATAAGAAATTCAAACACAGAAGTAGGTCTGGGCTGGATTATTTTTTTATGGTATTTTGTTGTTTTGTTTTGTGTCAATTCAGTTGAGGTTCTCTCTTTTAACAGCACACTTTCTTTTAAGAGTCTTATATAAAAACTCCTAACCATTCATGTTAGCTTTTAAGAATCTCTCTTTGCTAATGCTCATCACCATTGTTACCATTGTCACTGGTGAGTTAAGTGTTGGTGGTTCCATATACCTTGATTTTCATCTTGCTTTTCAAATATTGATTACGGATTGGATACCAGCACTGCATTGTTTCTCAATTTATACCAGTATAATTGCTGAGAAATTAAGGCTGCACTTGTGATATTAGATTTTGCCTTTTGTTTTTATTTTGTTATTGCTCTTTTTTTTTCTAATTTGATAGTGTGTGGGTGTTCTGGTAATGGGCACGCTTGAACTGAGGCTGTGGGCAGTAGGGATGCCAAGTGTAGAGGGATCTCAACTGCATCACCTGAGCTGCTCTGGCAGATAGTGTCCCACAATGTTGTAAATGCTGGGTGCCCTGAGTGAAAAGGGAAGGAAAAGGGAACAAAACTTGAGCTGTGGACATTTTGCACTAAACTGTGCATCTAGCAAGAAGTGTCCCTGCCCATGGCAAGGGGATTGGAACTAGATGATATTTAAGGTCCCTTCTAGCCCAAACCATTCTGTGATTCTATGATTCTATGTTGACTATAAGGAGCTGCAGTGTAAAAGAAATTCAGATGCTAAATCTAACACTGTAGACAAGTCTCAGAGTTAAAAAAAATAAAATTAAAGTCACCCAGTCTTCCGGGAATCACAAAAATCTCCCTAAAAATAGCAAGATTATGTAAAGATTTCGGTTGGGTTCTTGGTTTTGTGCCTTTAGGGTATGCTTGAGCCACCCAGTCAAACTGTTCCTTGTAACCCTGAAGGCTAACAGATATCAAAATAAAGCAAAATAAAAATGAAAGCTGAGCCATAACATTACTCATGTCTTTACTAGCTCAGACATTACAAAAAAAGCCCACAAATACCCAAAGACTGAGGACAAACTTGGGAGGCTTGGCAATATCCTCACTGTGAGTACAGGAAAAGTGGACAGTGAAGTTGTGTAGAAATGGATGTTGAACTTGGTTTGTCAGCACTAGAATGTGCAAGAAAACTGAGGGCATTATTAATGATAAGAAAATGAGTCTCTTACCAATTCTTTCTTTTATTTTTTCTTTCTTAAACATATAGTTTAAGGTGCCATTTGAACTTAGGAAAGAAAATTTATTTTATTTTGAAGACATATTATTTCTGACTTGACAGTTCCCTTTTCAATAATTCACTGACATTGGTGAGCAGAAAAAGGGAGCTGTAGTGAGTCAACTTTGCAGCTCTGTGATGACTGAGTGGCATTGCAGCCTAAACACAGATAATAAAAGGGAGAAAGAGCCTGAAAATGAATAAACTTGATGAAACATTCCTTAGTGACAGACCTGTGGAGCAAAGAGAAACACATTATCTCTCTTTTCTCCTTTTGTGTGAGAAAATAGTCTTGAAAGGAGCCAGGAAAATAAAATCTAGTCATGTAGAGTGTTATATTTGCCTCTTGGATTTATTTTAATTTTTCTTTGGCAACTTTTCCTGTGGGAAAAATAAGCACCAAACTTAATTTGACCCATGTTCTACTTGGGGTTTTTCTGTTCTAAAAGCATCCTGTTCTCTTCTTCAGAAAATAAAGGGAGGGAAAGCAGCACGTGACTTCACATGTTGGTATGAAATATGACAGGGTAAGGAATGGTATTAAAATGAGAAACTCTCCCTTTTCGCCTTCCAGGCACTAGAAAAAGCTCACATATTCATGAAAACCGTGGGTTTTTTGGCTTATCTCTAATTGGGACACACTGGACTGTGAGATTTTTAACTACAGACTCTCAGAATTCACTAAACTGATCAAAGGGGAGGTTTTCACCAGCAAATCCATGTCTCCTGGGCCCATCTCTAATTACACACAGAAAGAGGGTGGAAAAAATAAGAAGCTGCTTCTCTCCTCTTGCCCAGCACGGATCAGTGTGGGAACTTGAACTCAGCTCCTTGGCAGCTGACAAAAGTAGGAACTTTGCCCTGAATCTTTGATTCAGGGAAAAGCCTTTGGTTTGCTGTCACATCCTGCTCTGCAGCAGGTTTACGGGGCTGTTGGGTAAGTTCTGCTGATGTGGAAGTATTTTCAGTTAAAGTTGGAGCTTCCCATGCTAAATTTTTAATAGCTCTTCTGCTGATGCTGCATATCAGAGTTGGCGACTGCAACCGGCTTCCCTGCTTATGATAAGGTGACATAAATGAGAAAACTGCTTTTATGTGACAGCACGTTTCTCTGGCTTACTCTGCAGTGGAGGACACGCTCTCCCGTGAGCACATTAGCATTGCTTGCACACAAACAAAACCTGGAAGGACTTGACATGATAGACTCAGCCAAGGCAATGGTCCAGTGCACAGGCAATGGTGCTGCCGAAATCTGTGTGCCAGTCAGGGAAGCCATCAGCGTTGTGCTGTGAGGAAAGCCCTCATATGCTTCACACCCAGTGTGACCTCCAGGACGTGGCAATATGAGCAGGAGGCACACAGGGGGCTAAAGCCATCTACAGGAATGCACTGATGGAAGCAGAAATTTGTAGTAGTATCTCCAACTGTGTTCGGATTTTCTTGTCACCCTTCAGTGACATCAAGGATTTGTTAGAAAGGCTGACTGGAAAAAGCATGCTGACACTACTGGAGATGTAAAAGGAACTTGGCTTTTTCTGGGACTAATTGCAAATGCTTTCTCTAAAGCAGGATGGAGAAGCACGGTGTCAAGTGCCGTGCTGGCAGTGTGCTCATGGGGATGAAGGGTGATGGTGTGTTCCATCCTGTTTCCCCTGTGATAGTGTAAAGCACGACATTAGCAGATGTTAGAAAAACCCAAGGGATTTCAAAGGATAGAAAGACCCATCTTGAAGGATTAAGCTAATATTTAAGTAATGAGGGTAAGCACAAAGCTTACTGTGTCCAGTTCTGGGCCCCTCAGTTCAAGAAGGACATAGAACTCCTTGAAAGAGTCCTGTGCAGGTCCACTGAGATGCTGAAGGGAGTGGAACACCTTCCTTCTGAGGACAGGCTGAGGGAGCTGGGTCTCTTCAGCTTGGAGAAGAGGAGACTGAGGGGTGACCTCATTAATGTTTAGAAATATATACAAGATGAGTGTCAGGAGGATGGATCCAAGTTCTTCTCAATGATGGCCAGTGATAAGGGTAAGAGAAAATAAAGATAAGAACAATGTTCCTGGGACAGGCTGCCCAGAGAGGTTGTGGAGTCTCCTTCTCTGGAGACATTCAAGACCAATGTGGACACTTTCCTGTGTGATTTAATCTATGTGATCCTGCTCCCTTCCAACTCCTAACATTCAGTGATTCTGTGATTCCCAGGAGCAGGGGACTGTGTTACAGCCCTGCGGCAATGCTCTTATGCCTTTCTCTAAAAGAGTGGACACAAACCAGTGTCATAGGCATCACACAGCACTTGCTGGACTAGGTCTACTTTCTGCATGGACACCTTGTATTGAGCATCAGAAATTCTGTTGAGAGGGCAGAGAGGCAGGAGAGGGGGATCATCAGCTGGCATAAGGCATAACAAATCCATTAACATCAGCAGCAAGTAGCTGGTGCCAGCTGAGACACTTTTATGGCTTTTCTCTGCAAAGCTGCAGTGGGTTGCTTGGCTGAGGAGCTGACAGGAGATGGAAATAGAAGGTCTTGTCTATGTGCAATGGGTCATTGCATGGGTGGGCACACAATGGTCTGGGTGCACCCTTGCGCCCAGGAAGTCCTTGAAGTGCTGATCCTGGGAGGTCAGGAGGGTGAGTCAGGGGAAGGATGTCTCCATATTTTCTCTCTCTCTTACGCTTTTTATGCAAACATTTATTACAAACCAGAGGGCATTTTGCTAGGCTGCCCTTTGGTCTGACCCAGTGTGCTGGGTCTTCTCTTCTTCCACACAGGCAAGCTGTTATGAGGGGATGTGATTTCCCTAGTAGATGGATGAAAGGGAAGACACTGAACTTACTTTCTCTCTCTTGCTCTCTATGTTCTGTGGCTGAGTGTGAAGCAGTACAGTGCTCCCCTTGCAGGGAGAATGTAGGAGGTCTTCATTAGTGCTTTTCAGAGGGCAAACCCTTTGCAGAGCTATTTATCACATGCAGCATTTAGAGGTAAACTTGAAAAATGAAGGGCTTGAAATCTGTGGAGTATTAGTTTCTCAATAATTACGTTCATGGAGTGAAATGATTAGAAATTCAGGCTGAGATTTTTGTGGCTGTGAGATCTCAATAGACTGGTTTCAAGCCTGGTCAGCTGTACCACAGCGTGATATGAGGTGCCTTGCTCACACAGAGCTGGGCCAGCAGACCCTGTCATATCTGATGTGATCCTGTTGAGAATTAGACAGAAGGGAAGTTGAAATTTGGGGTTGTTTGTTAATGCCCACTTGGAGCAGAGGTTCTTGTGTTCATCCCTGATTTGCAGCTTTGCAGCCCCTGCTGAAACACGGGTGGGTCTGTGCTGGCAGCTCAGGGTGCACTAGCCTGACTAGGTAGAAGTGAAAGCACGTCCACGCTGTCCATAATGTTGGAGCCATAGAGATGTTGGTACCTAAATCAATCTGCCTTGTGCCTAGTGCTTCTCTCTGGTGCTCTTCACATTCTGACCCCCATTGCCTGCAGGCTTGATAGGAGATGACAATTGTCAGCCCAGGAAAATGCGACTCCTTGTCCAGCTCAAGCTGCAACCAGTGCTGTGGCTTTCCCTGCAGCAGATCGGGATTGCTGATGGCCAAGGCTTGTTGGTTTATGTCTATTTCCTGAACCAAGAACACTACATGTAGGGACTCTTTCTCCTCCTTCCCCATCTCCCCAGCTGGTGCTCCAGGCAGCTGCCCTCTTCTCATTTTTTTTTTTATCACTTGGGATCAGTTATAAAAAAGGACAAGATGGTTTGAGTGCAGCAGTGTTGGCAATTCAGAGCTTAGTATGAGCTGATTTTTTCTCCTGCAAAATAGATATTTTTCTAGTTCTGAACTAGCTCAGATATCTCTGCAGTTACTCTGCTGATGATATGCCAGAAGGACAGAATTCAGCATACTCTTGACAGAATTCATCATACTCTTGGTTAGTTGGATTGACTGTGCAAAGAGAATGAGAGGAAAAAATAAAAAAATCCCATTTTTTAAAATTTATTCCCCCCCCTCCCCGGAGATGCTATTCAGGATGCAAAGAATGAACAGGTTTGTGGAATATGAGGGTGCTTTTACAGATGCTTTTTAAAGAGCTACGCTTGAAGTGTTTTGTTTAGGTTTTTAAATGTCAAGTCAGTCCTAATGGTTAATTGAGATTTAAATATTAAAAAGGTTCCCAAACAGGCACAGACTGTGCAGTGTCATGTCCGATACTAAACCTGCCACTCAGCTACCCGTCCCCTTCCATTTAAACAGCTCAAAATCAAGCTTGGGTAAGATTTGGAAGGGTCTCATTAAAGGATTGCCTACATTCCCTCATCCTCTCTCATTGTTAAGTACTTAATTATTTTTGTTGCCTTCTTACATATTCATAAGTGGGAACTGCTCTGTGTCTGATGTGGGTAATTTTTCATTGTATTGTGCTTCCAAATTGACATTTATAAATTAAACAGCGGTGTACCATCCCAGAGAGAGCACCATTGTGGTACAATTAGAAATGTAATTGCACGGAGTCACCTGGGAGGCAGCTGGGATGGGGAAGGCATCGCAGATCTTAGAGACAGGGATGACATAGTTAACACTGATGTGCAGAAAACTCACCCAGATGATCCCATTAGGATTTCACTCACCAGTTTGCTCTGGGGAGGGAGGATGGAAAAGGCATTAGAGAGCTGAATGCAGAGACGGCTTTTGTTGAACTCAGGATGAGATTTTCTCGTTGACTTCACACCGAGCAACATAGTGATTCTTAATGCAGAAATCTTAGATGCCTTGTGCAAGTTATAGAGAAAACACTGCAAAGAGCAATTAATTTCTCTCCTCCCACATGCTAAGACCTGTTACTTGGGCAAGTCCTCAGAGGGGACAGGTTTGTGTGTTCCTGAAGACCCACACTACCAACTCGTCCCCTCCCAGGCAGTATGCTCTCCCAGATGATGTTGCACAGGGCTGAGCTTCCCAGGTCAAACTGAGTTAGATCCTAGCTTGGAAAACTTGGTGGGAGAAACCATATGCTCCCTAAGCTCACTGGAGTTGTGTTTACTTCTGCTTTTATATCACACATGTTGGCTTGTAGCCTCCTTTCAGATGTGATTGCCATCCTAATTGGCCCTAATGAGAGCTACATATACAGAGGAGAGGGAATGTGTGTTTCTTCCCCCAACCTTGTTCTATTTCCAAATTACAGGTAACAGGAAAGAAAAAAAAAGTGTAATAAATATATATACCCTCAGCATCCCTGTTGCTCTCATCATGACCCCCAGCCCCTGAATGTGTTTAACAAGGCTTTTGAGCTTCTTTAGGCAAACAAGTCTGAAAAAAAAATGCAGGGGTTTTTGATGGTTATTTTTCCATTCCTAAGACTAAGAAGGCAACTCTGGATGCATAAAGCTTCCTGCTGGCAACTTCTCCACGTGTCTCCCTTGTGCGGCCCTACCCTGGGAAAGGCAAACCCCCCCATGTGAAGCCTCCTGGGTGTCCTTGGCTCACTGCTGATGGCTGGTCTCACTCTGCAGTTGTGGGTTTTGGAGCATGTGACCTGGCTGAATCTACCATGTTTGTTTCTCCCTAGGTAAACACTGCCTGGCGGTAACGTGCCAGGGACTGCTGACCCTGGCAGCTTTTTGAACCAGTGACCTCCTGGGGAAAGGGGCCCTCACCAGTTTTATGATTAACATTTTAATGGCACGCTATCAGGGAACTCCTTTTTCCCAGGAACAAAAACCCGGAAAAAACTGCATCTTAACTGCTTCTCCAGCTGTCATTGCATGTTTGTTAGGTGTGCTGGAGACCATCCAGGCTCAGGTGAGAAGAGCTTGCTGAGCACTGGGAAGGGAAAAACCTGCTTGTGTGATTATACCCCCTTTGTCTTGTGCTTAACTAGATGAATGACACTCTGGACCATGTTTTAGTTCAGACTGTTGTGCTTTACTGGATGATGCTTGGGGGGATGCCTCTAGTTTATTGGGGATGCATCCCACTTTGGGGTTGAGATTGGCAGGGCGGTGCACACAGTCTGGGCTTTGCTTGAGCTCTCAGAACAGCCCTTGAGCTGCCCTCCTATGTCGGGGGAAATTAGGTGCCATCCTTCCCATTACATGCTATCTTGAGAAGAGGGGTCTGCTCCACACGTGGGTGATACATGGAGCTGCCACCAGAGACCATCCCTGCCTGTCTCCACTGTTCACCCTGTGTGTGCCAAGACTGGGAAGCATGAAAATGGATGTGGTGCAGCTCATCCCTGAGGGACAGGAGGGACCCTCCAAAGGGCAGTAGATATCTCCCTCATCTACCTTCCTGATAACAGCAGGAGCAGCAAATGAATAGTTTTCCAAGGGTTCCTGCCCCTCCCCAGGGCAGCAGAATTCAATCTGGTCTATATTGCCAAGAAGCTTTGAATTGACTCTGCCCTTAGCCGATGTGACTCAGAGTACCATAAATCAGTATAGCTCCATCAGTGCAGTAACTCAGGCAAGTACCAGGAAAGAACCTGGCCCAGAGATAACACAGAAATAATATAGAAAACTGGGGATGAATAATTTCAGAATATAGATGTAGCCGTGGTAGTAGTAATAATAATAATATTTTCCCTAGTGGGAGAAAAATAGACCTTTCATGGTTGTTGTGCCTGGAGCTATTAAATATGGATGAGACAGATGAAATGCTGCTTCTCCTATTACACAGAAATGAATAAACAGTAATTCTCAATCACTATATGCATCTCAGGCTTAAAAAATCCACAAAAACAAGTTAAATATGAACACCTGCTAACATTTGTGTATGATAAATGCTACTGCGAGGCTTTTGTCAACAAAGAGAAAGATTTTTGCTTCCTTTTAAAGACTCTGATGGCAGCTCAACCAAAGTGTATTTACAGTGCTAAAGTTAGGAAAACAGGTTCATTGTCAAACATGAGGGGTTAAATAAGTTTACTTAGCTGTCAGACTCACTGGGTTGATGATGATGCAGATTTATCACAGACTTAGTAACATAGAAATATAAGAGGGTATGATATCACCCTTCTAGTGAATCTCTTTTCTGAGGAAGAATTAAGCTGTAGTCCTTATTGTTGTTGACATGCATGTGAGGATGGCAGTCTGTGGTGCAGGAGGAGTGGAGGGCTAAAGCCTGCAGAACAGGCAGTCTCTGCAGTGGATCTGGCAGCAAGTAAAGAGGGTCTTCCGGTTCATTATGGGTGTTGGGCTGGGGGGGACCCAGGGTTTGTCTGCTTTGTGCTCTCCCTGCTCTGGTTTGCACATATCATGTGTGAAGGCACTGCCTAGACCCATAAGGATGTTGTAAGGATAAATGCATGAGAAATGATGAAGGGTAGGGCTATTCTGGTTGAACAGATGCAAAGGAGAATTGTTGCATGCCATTTAAGATGTTATAATGAAGTCTTGGGATGTGAGCTTTAGTTTAATTAGTGGTAGCTACCTTCTAATCCCACACGAAGAGATGACTGTTATGTGCAGTGCCAATAAAACACCCTTCATATGATTCACTTCAAGCTAGAATAAAGGAAGACAGGGATTATATTTATTCCAGAGAGATCAGTCCAGGAAGATCACAAAGGCTGTTTCCTCCATGGGTATGGGTTGCATCTTGAAAAGCTGTGTTTTCCCTGGACATCTCATGATAATTCTCTGCTGGTTTAATTCCTCCAAAGTCAGAGGTTGTCTTTACTACTAGATCTCCTGACTGAATTACTTGGGTGAAAAGGCCCTTATTGGAGGTAGGCAGCACTTTTCCTTGCTTTTTGCCATGGATCAACCCTAAAGAAGTTCCCATTTGTCTCAGTGATGGACTGTACATGCATTTTGCATGCCCATTTTTTCTCGTGAGCTGCTGTCACCTCCTGCTGGCCCCACTGCATTTATAGATAGTAAAATTGTGTCAAAAGAGGTGTAGATGTAGTGCTTAGAGATGTGATTTAGCAGTGGACTTGGCAGGGCTGGCTTAACAGTTAGACTTGATGATCTTAAAGGTCTTTTCCAGCCAGAACGATTCTGTGATTCTGCGATGCTATCTGCACAAAAATCTATGTTGAAGCATCCCATTGAAATATAAATAAATTTCATCAATGGGATCTCCTCATCTATATACACATTGACCCCTCCAGAGTACTCTAGTGTATTTATGAGGTTTGGTTTCCCTTTTGCAAAACCATTTGAGCTTTTTCTTAATCCTGTTCTTCCCAATGCTCAGTACGTTCTATCCATTGCCAGAGGGAAGTTCTTTGCTATAGGTTTTACTGATGTCAGATTTAACAGTCTGGAGCTCCCTGTGATTCCTAAATTGTTCCTTTGAACCCCTTTTTAAAAATTGTGTCCAATAGCTGCCTTCTCATTTTTGGTTATCCGTAAAGCTTTAAGGGAGAGACTTCAGCCCATGTATAGAGCTCTAACAATTTCACACCCAAGTTCCCCTAGAAAGGTTGGGTTGGTCCAGTCTATAACCCCTTCTACCAACCCTGTAAAGAAGGTTTCGGGTGTGAGAACCATCCCAAACCTCTCAGCAGTGAGCACAAATGATAAAAACAAGTATTTTTTTTTTCTTGCTATAGCCATGTGGGCTTTTTCATGCTGCTTCTACACTTGATTGTTTCTTGGTCCACCAGTGACCTGGCACACTTCTGGCTTCTGAAATGGGCAAAATAGTATTTATTGAGTTTCTTGCCTGTTGCAACTTGTTCTTCCAATGCTTTTTCCTGACATTGCAGCTTTTATATTTTACCCACTAGAATTTAAAATCAATTTTTGTTTCTTCATTTGGACACAAAACTTCTAATTTTGAGGATACCACCTTCTCATAGTTCCTCTTAGTCAGTTTTTTGGCCTGCCCGACTTCTCTGTTTCTTGACTTTTTTAATATAGGTTTTATAATTGTCCTGAGTTTCCAGTGTTAATGTTTTAAACAGCCTCCTACACATTTAAATTCTGGTTCTGTCTCCTAGGACCTTTTCCTTGTTTAACAAGCTTCTTCATTTTTGTAGCTCTTCTTTCAAAACTTAAAATGACAATGAAGATTTAGCTTGTGTAAGAGATTACATCTCCTTTCATAGGAATTTTAAGTCTGTGTCATCTATATCCTACTATATAGATGGAGATTTTTTTTTGTCATGAAGAGTGAAGTGGGATCCAGTTCTGCAGACTCCTTTTGCTCATAATTTCTAGCACCACCCTCTAGCACTGGCTTAAAAACCATTCCATATATTTGTGATTAAAACACATTATGTGATGTGGGAAAGCAGTTGGTTACTTAGCATATATAAAATGTTTTAATAGAGAGTTATGAAAAGAAGTTATTGAGCAGCAAATGCAAAATGAACAAAGAGAGAACTGCTTTCTGGTATGATTTGTACTCTGGGGCTCAATTCTATGGGAGGCTGTGAAATGTAAAGTGTAAGTCTACTACAGATTAGTAGAGGATATGTGGCTAATGATGTGTGAATGCAACTGTCACTTGAACAGAGAACCTTTTTCTGCATCACTGGCTGTTGGGGGCTAGGGAGATAGATGGGTGGGGGGAAGTCTTATGCTGCATGTGCTCCATGTCAAGTGTCCATTCATTTAGAACGAGTTCTTATTCACTCAGAAATGGACAATTTTTAGTGGGGAAGGGCTTTGTTTCAGAAAGAGCATAGAGTTTCTAATCAACTTAAGCTCTTTTTCATAGCTTAAAGTGATTTTTTCAAGGAACTACCATGCTTTGTCTGCTAGTCTAAGAGTTTCACACACATCTTTTTGAATTGTTGCGTTTAAAGGTCTTGAAGTTCATTTCTTTACGGTGAATATCCCTGTTTGATCATGGTGGGGACAACCACTGTCCCATCTTGATCAATTCCGGAAATGACTCTATGGATTGTATGGTCGTTTGACCCTGGCTGGAGCCAGACTTCCACCAAAGTCACTCTATCATTCCCCTCTTAGCTGGACAGGGGAAAAAATATCTATTGAGAGGCTTTGGAGTCGAGATAAGGACAGGGAGAGATCATTCTGCAATCAGTGTCATAGGCAAAACAGACCCAACACAGAAGAAAGGCAAGATAACTCTCTAATTTATTACACTACACACACAGAGAAGCCAGAGTTGGATAATGAGAAGTACAAACAGCTCTTAAAACACCACCCCCCCCCCCTCCCTTCTTTGCAGACTTCACTTTATTCATGATCTTCTCCTCCCCAGGATGGCACCAGGGGAAAGGGGTGAAATAGGGAATGGGGCTTCAGTCTTCAGTCAGTTCCTCTTGAGTTGTTTTCCTTCTTGGGGGGCGCATTTCTCACCATCTTTCCCTGTGCCAGTGTGGGGTCCCACCCA
>VXBZ01010482.1:726493-755209 GCA_013399135.1 Heliornis fulica | reverse complement strand
TTCTTCCATATTCTTCCCCCTGCTTAATGGTGGGCTCCTGCCTGGCCCAGGTACCTCTCCTCAGACTGCAAGTGGGGTCTCTTCATCCTCCATGGGCTGCGGGGGGACACCTGCCTCACCATGGTATTCTCCACAGGCTGCAGGGAATCTCTCAGCACCTCTTCCTCACACCCTTGGTGTCTACAAACTTTCTTACATCTTCTCACTCCCTTCTCTGGTGGCAAAATGCTGCTGTTTGTGGTCTTTTTCCCTCTAAAATGTGATTACCAGAGGTGCTGTGATCATTGCTGATTGACCCATCCTTGTCCACAACAGAGCTTTGTATTTTCTCTGTTGGACCTCAGAGAAGTTTCTAGCTGCATCTTGCAGAAGCCACCCCACAAAAACACAACAGATTGATTTACACACATGCTGTCAGGATTAGGCATCCAAGTCTTCTTCTGCTCCAGAACCTTTCAATGACAATAAACAGAAGTTCCCCAGGAGGCCAAATGGCTGAAATACTTCTTTTTAAATCAGTTTTGAACCTGTTTTGAATATGCTGCAACCAATCCTTTTTGTGAGCTGGAGTGCCAACCACAGCACAGTTGTACCATATGAAACTTGTGACAGATTTGCTCAGCTATTCCACCGATCTACCACCCTCATATTGAAGAATATTTTTCCTAATATCCAACTTAAATCTCCCCTTTTCTAGTTTAAAGCCATCACCCCTTGTCCTATTGCTACATGCCCTTGTGAACAGTTCTTCCCCAGCTTTCTTATAGGCACCTTTCAGGTACTGAGAGACTGCTGTAAGGTCTCCCCAAAGACTTCTCCAAGCTGAACAAGCCCAACTTTCTCAGCCTATCCTCATAGGAGCCCTTGGATCATTTTTGTGACCTCCTCTGGATGCTCTCTAAGAGGTCCATGCCCATCTCCAGGGCTCCAGAGCTGGACACAGTATTCCATGTGAGGTCTCATCAGGGCAGAGTAGAGGGGCAGTAGAATCCCCTCTTTTGATCTGCTGGCCACACTTGTGATGCAGCCCAGGATGTGGTTGGCCTTCTGGGCTGCAGACACACATTGGTGGCTCATGTCCAGCTTTTCATTTTGAGGAACTGGCTCTCAGGTAACCTTTACAGTGCACTGGGAGAGAGTTTTCTGCAATCCTACCTGCTTCTCATCACTCTGCCAGAGCTCTTGTGCAATCCTTCTGGGTGGCTTGCATCTTCAGGTGTGCATGTCACCTGGGAGGATATTATGACACTTTCTTTTTATTCACATTTGAAATCACACATCATCACAGAATTGTAGGAGTTGGAAGGGACCTTGAGACATCATTGACTACAAACCCCTGCCAAAGTAGACCAAACCCCTGCCAAAGTAGACCAAACCCCTGCCAAAGTGACCCTAGAGCAGGTCACACATATCAGCATTCAGATGGGTCTTTAAATGATGCAACAGTTTCCAAAGTAACACAGAAATTTGTGGTGTTAGGTTGGAGGGCTGTGTTCCCCTCTCCCCAACTCGCTCGTCCAGCTCATCGGGTGTCTAAGGACCCTGCTTACACTTGCCGTCCAAGGACCAGGCTGGGTTATCAGGTGGCAATTGTCAATGTGTATGTGGCATGTCCACCTGAGATGGAAATGAGTTCTGAGAAATTTCATTTTTAAAAACAGGTTGGGCATGTGGCAGTCATCTCCTAGGAAACTCATCATTGTGTTATGAGACTATAATGTGCTATGATTACATTTTGGATAAATGGAATCAGCATTGCTGTCAGATTGTTTCTGCTGAAGTTTTCCAACACAGAAGGTCATTCCTGTGCAGTAGCTGGCTTTGATTAGTGTTTTTGAGCTGATTGAGGCACTGAGCTTATTCCTCCTGTGCTGTTGCTCACTGGAGAATGGGAAGTGAAGACTGAGGCAGCAGTGCCCAGCACTGGCATGAGTTTGTATGGTGTGCTGTAGCCGTGGGCAGCTGGAGTCCACCACAGCTCTGGTGAGTCAGGTGAAGCTCAGTAGTGGCAGCTTGCCTAGGCAGATCTGGAGAGCTTCAGTCAACATCCTTTTACCATCAGGATTGTTTTTGTGAAGACTAAATTCATTGTTATTAAATCAGGAATCTAAAGCCTTTCTTGGGTAGTATGACAGAGATGTCAGTGTCTGCCTCAGTGCTGATGGCTTCCATGGACCATTTCAGTGAATGATGGATTCCATGGACCAGACTCAATTCTTTGGGCTGAAGGTGTGTCCTCCTTTCAGATTAATTGTGAGCCTTCACCTTTTCTCTGCTGTATTCCTCTAAAGGATGCAGCTGCTTTGGTGCAGGTCTGCCATGCTGGAGCAGTTCCTTCCCTCTAGATGCAGTCTTATACTTTCACATGGGCAAGGCAGCAGAAGGAAGGGATGGTTTCCATCCTCAGGGTTGGGATTGGCCTTCTTTGCTGTTAAAAGCATGGGATAAACCCAGAGGACCTCTGCTACCAGGCCTTGTTTCCTCTTTGCTTCATCTGAATCAGCTGGGCATGGTTTGGATGGAACCTGGTGCAGCTTCTGGTTCCTTAAATCTCCTGGAGAATTACCTTTTGGCCAATTGCACAAACTATGTGACATCCATAAATGTTTCTTCAGAGCAGTGTGGAGGCTCATGACAATAAGTTTATGGGAGGAAAATTGTGGCAGTTCTGCTTCTATTTTGTAACCTCAGCAGTCTCAAACAGCACCTAAAACATGAATTCTCATTCAGATTCCTTGTCAACAGAAGCTGAAAAGGAAAACCATCTTTGCCCCAAGGTTTCAGTGAGCACAGGACTGAGGCTTGCACAGGTGGAGTGTGTGTGCCAATTCTTTTTACAGATGTATCTGTGAGTTTCAGAAGGGCCTAGTAACTTCTGTGCACAGTTATGCTGAAGTAATCTTTGCCAAAATGTTTATTTTCAAGCCTGCTGGTTACTAGGCAAACCAGTTTGCTAAGAGTTCTTAATGCACCTCAGCTCAGACATGAAACTGCATGTGGATACATGAGTCAAGAGGCTGGGGAGTAGGAAAGCAAACACTCTTTTAGTGTTTTAAGAGGAGGCCATTGGAAATAAGACTGCCAGTGGAGCTCTGGGTACCCTGTGGTGGCTTATCCTCCAGACCTCGATTTCGATCTACGAATAGCTGTGTTCCATTGTGCTGAATTGTGCCTCTCTATAATTTCTTTCTTTTTTTTTTCTTTTTTTTTTTAAAACTCTAAGCTATGATTTAGAGTGGGCGAGGATGCAAAATACACATCATTTTTAGTCCAAATATTTAAAACAGTTATGCAGGACCGGCTGGATGGGTAACAACAGGATGAGAACAAGCCAATTAAAGTTTCATAGTGGCACAGAAGGGCTCTTACACAATGGGAATTGTTCAGCTGTGCTTGTGACAGCTCTGAACCCTGTGGCCTCCTCTTTCAGCACTGCTCATCACATTCATGGGGAGCGCTTCCTGACTGGGGGCTGTAGATCGGGTCTCGAGCATTAAACTGGAAAAGGCAGATCCTAGGAGATGAGCCTTGGTTTCATGGTCTAATTAACTAATCTAAATTTGCTCTTTAAATAAGCAGGAGCTGTGCTGTGCAAGGCGTAGAAGGCTTGCAAGTCCTAATCCCACGTACCTTTGTTTTTTGAATATGTGTTTTTTCTGCATACTCAGGTCCCATGTGCTGGGGAGGAGATTGGGCTGGTTTAGACTTCAAAACATCCACTCTTCAGACATATTCAGCTGACCTCTCTTCCTAGGCTCCCTTTTCTCTCAGTAATGATCAAGAGATGTGTTAGGGTACAGTTCATCTGACCAGTGTTAGATAGTTACCCCAGCACACGCTGATGGCTCTGCTGTGTTGGACATCTCATGCTCATAACAAGACCCATGAGGGAATAGCTTAAATGTCAGCAGCATCCATGTAGATGTGGTCATAGCAGTGTCATTCTGGGTGGTCAGACTCTGTTGTCTCTTCAAGGAAGACCACATTCTAAGGCTGAAAGTCATCTGATTTAATTGTGGCTGTGTGATGGGCATCTCAGTGCTGGGCATCTCAGGTGATCTCTTTGATCAGAGTCAGGCAGCAAATGGAGCAGGGGATTTTGGTTGTCAGGGTTTAAGGATTCCTGCAGGGTCATAGTGTGCTGCCATCCATAGGATGGGATGTAACCATCTGTTGTAGATGTTTCTCTGTTGAGTACAAAAGGAGCATGCACTTTTAGTTAATGAAAAGTTTCTTGATTATAAATAATTAAAGTTAAGCAAGAATCATGGAATTATTAGGGCTGGAAGGGACCTTAAAGATCATCAAGTTCCAATCCCCCTCCCATGGGCATGGACACCTCTCACTAGACCAGGCTGCTTAATCCCTGTACAACCTGGCCTTGAACACTTCCAGGGATCCAGGGGCAGCCACTACTTCCCTGACCAACCTGTGCCAGGACCTCACCACCCTCAGAGGGAAGAATTTCTTCTTAATATCCAAACTAAATCTACACCCTTCCCATTTAAAACCATTCCCCCTCATCCTATCACCATGTGTCCGAAGAAGAATCAGTCCATGTGGTTCCTGTTCCTCAGGTCCCTCACTTGTAGAATGGGCCATACAGTTCATGGAAGAAAGGACTGGTGTTTGAAAATCACAGGTTAGGTAATACAATCCTTTGCTTATGATCACTGAGGAAGACCACCAGAACTGACACTTGGGTTTTGTTCTGTAGATAAATGCCACCTGAAGGAGTGAGGTGCTGGGCAGACTTTTGCAACTTGGATTTCTGAAGGTCCAGTCAACTTTACTCAAAACCCCTGGCTACATGTGACTTTCCCATCGTTTAGACACAATGGTGAAATTATTTGCTCTTTAGGCAGTTGTTAGTTTCATCTTAACTGTAGCTGTACCCCAAGCTGCCTGGGGTTGTTATGACCAAAGTGCAGGACCCTGCACTGAGCCATGTCAAACGTCATCCCATTGGACTCGGCCCATCAATCCAACCTCTGGAGGACCTTCCTACCCTCCAGCAGATTGGCACTTCCACACCAGAATAAGCATACTTTACCAAATTGGTGTAATCTCCTTTACATGACCAGGTACAATCTCCAGAAATCAGATGTATTGTAATAGACCCTGCATAAATCAGTGTCAGAAAAGGGAAATGCTTTGAAAAAAAAAATCAATTACACCTCAAGAAAGGTTTGAGGTCATTACTAGAAAAAGAAAGATTATTTCCTCATCAGATAAGCCCCAGGAAACAATGAACTCCTTTTGTCTTATAAGATGAAAATGAAAAAAGGTACTTAAATAATCATTTTGGAAAGAAAGTGATCATCAGTGAAGAAAATAATCTGCTTACTGGATCATTTGTGAAGTGTATGATGGAAGGAAGACCTCAATGCAGAATGCTGTATGTTTTACTTTTTTACTGGGGCTGTTCAGCCTTGAGAAGAGAAGACTGAGAGGGGATCTCATCAATGTTTATAAATATCTGAAGTGTGGGAGACAAAGGGAGATGGCCAACCTCTTCTCAGTGGCTTGTGGGGACAGGACAAGGGGCAATGGTCACAAGTTGGATTGCAGGAAGTTCCACACCAATGTGAGGAAGAACTTCTTCACAGTGAGGGTGATGGAACACTGGAACAGGCTGCCCCGGAGGGTTGTGGAGTCTCCTTCTCTGGAGACATTCAAGACCTGTCTGGACACCGACCTGTGTCCCCTGCTCTAGGGGACCTGCTTTGGCAGGGGGGTTGGACTCGATGATCTCCTGAGGTCCCTTCCAAAACCTACAATTGTTGATAGGGTGATTCTGTGATTCCATGTAGCTTTACTATGATTGCTATGGAGGACATAATGTGAATGTAGCAGGCCTTTAAAGACAACAGTTCTCTTTCTAATAAGGGTCAGGATTAATCAGAAAGGAGAGAACAGCTCAGGAAAGAAGAGGAATGTAATAGCAAACATGACTGGACATTGGTGCCGGGCCAGTTTCTCTTTTTAACATCCATGTATCACTGTCTGGGAACAGACTGCATAGCATCCTATTAAATTAGCATACACCAGGCAGATAAAACAAGTTACTTCATCTCAGAAAGGGAAGAGATTCTTCCCAAACTTTTCTTCTTGGCTTAATTTCCGTGCTTTATGTGGTTTCTTCATCTTTGAACCTGTTTTATGGCCCTGAAGCCCATATTCCTTGCTTTGCTTGTATGTAGTGGCTTTTATTTCCTGGGAGTCTCCTTGGCTATGTGCTTTTGGAGCCTTTACCCTGCTGCCATATGTGTTGGAGTGCCTCAAGCTCTGCAGGAGTTCCCTTCTGCATGGCTGGAAGCCATCCCAGTGGTCCTGTGCTCTCCTGCCTGCATTGCATCACAGGTTTTGAACTTGGTGATTCCCTGATGGCCCCCAAAGTGGGAATGGAGCTGGCTCATTAGTGATGGTGGGCAGGGAGAGGTGCTCAGGACACAAGGGAGCACTGCAGCACCTGTTGTGATGCCTCACGACACCATGTTTGAGGGAAGGGAAGGGAGTTTCTCAGTGACATGGAGTGCTGATATATTCCATGGTGACCTTCAAATTCATCTGGAATGAAGAACTAATTTCAACTACAGAATTGTTTAAATGGTTTCCAGCAATTTTTCCTTGGGTGATAACAATTGCTGCCTATTAAGGAGGTGGTTGTGTTCTGGTGAAGGTGGTCCAGGGATAGAGGCAGGAGGGTGAAGGAAACCACCTTGATTATATTGTCATATTTTTATATCTTATAACTTGAAACTTTAAATTGCTGTTTTCTGGCTTCACAGAAGTCTCCTCTAAGTATCTTTCCTTAAAGTAGCTGGCATGGATTTTCAATTTTAATTTTAAATTCTTTTTGTTTTGCATATTTCTTGGGATTTTTTCTTCTTTTTTTTTTTCCCTGAGAGCATAAAATATTAAGTAGCTAAAACAGAAGAAATGATAAGCCTCAAACTGGCATTAAAATTCTTTCAGCTGACTGGTGACAAAAACTGTCAAAACACTAAGCTGTTGTTGTAATTGTAGATAATAGTACCCCCCAAAAAAGGAAGTTAAATGCAAACAAATCTAAACACTTCTGGTGGCTATGCAAGATAAAAGCTTTCTGCTACTCATTCTGTTGTAATGAGGCACCCTGTAATGTTGGGAGAAAAGCAGACTGATGTATAAAGAGGTGAAAGAAGAAGCCCTACCTGAACTCTGATATCATCAGAAGTCTCTGTTATGGTTGTGGCAGTATGTCCCAGCAAAGATCTGTGTCTTGATGGGGCTCCTCTCCCCAAAAAACTGTGTTAAAACGGGAGCAGCAAAGTGGTTGGACACATGAAGTCTGGAGTTTGAGATACACTGTCCATCCCTGGGTATGGTGATTCCTGGGCTCCCCTCACACTGTGGGAAAGCTCATCAGAAGACCCCCATTGCTACAGGAACATGTAGCAGAGAGCATATTTGTCCCTTGCTGTTGTTTAGGTGTTCACCTGGCAATAACAACAGCATTTTAGGCACAATTGGAAGTGCTGATCATCAGCTGTAATGTGCAGTTGGAGCCTCAGTCCCAGGAACCAGCAAGACCCAACCCCAGACATCCTTCTCACATCATGGGGATGGAGGACATCACAACAGGTGGTGGGGGTCAGGCACAGCACTGGGGAGGGGAACCAGGGTGAGACACAGCCCAAGGCAGGGCTGTCTGGTGTTGCAGCAGGGCCCCAAGGAAGAAAATAGCGTTTTCACTTGTGGCTGTGTGGCTTAGATGAAGTTAGATGAGGATTGAGGCTAAAAATACCAGTGCTAATACAGTGATCCTGGTTACTCTGCTCTTGCCCAGGCTGAGGAAGCATTGCCATAGAAGGGGCTGCAGGGTTGGGACAATGTGTTTGATGAATGAAAATAAGTAGAAAAAAGCATTTGTACTCTAAAGAATAGATGGCTGCAACCAGATTAGGAAGTGTGATTTTTTCCATATAAATTTATATTCAGCTCTTGGGAATGTGTAGGGATATTTGACTTCTGTACCGCATGTAACACAGTCCCCAAAGCCTTCTCCTTTGTTCTTGGCTGGGTACAAACACCCTCCACACTTTGGCTTTGTTAACTTTGCATTCAACCATCACTGAACTGTTGAAAATTAGAATTCAAACTAATTTTCATGCAGATGTCAAAACATTCATGGGCATGATTTTAGAGTGAAAAACTTTCTTTCCAGCCTTAGTTTGGATTTGTGTTGGGGTGCACCTGGAATTTGGGAGAGAGAGGATGTGTGTAGAGAAATGACTGCAGAGAAAATACAATTACAAAACCAGAACATGGTTTGTGCAGAATAAATGACTTAGTAAATGTAGTCTGCAGGACTAGAATCTATACCATGCCTGGTATGTACTGGTTACACAGGACTGAGGTTGTTCCACATTTAACACCTTGAGGTCAGTGGGGAAAACTGTCAAAATGACAGATTTTTTTTTCTTACATACCTGCCTCTATTTGCAGTGCAGTTCAAAGTTGCCTTTCTTTGGGGAGTCAAGGAGCAGAATTTGTGGGTGACTGCAGAAATTTCCTTGATTTTGTCCATCTTACCTTGATCCAGTTGGTTTTCCATCTCAGTGACATTCATGGTAGACATGGTATATTTTTCAAACCATAAGTGTTCACTATTTTGTTCCATGGTTTGGCTGGGGCAAAGTACACAAAGAAAGCCAACTATATCATAATTAAGATGATTAGCTATACTCAGCCTGAAGATGTAAAACCTGCTTCCTGAGTATGTCTGTTGATTTACTATCAGGGAGCACCCACTAATGCAGTAGAAAACTGCTCTACATGGAGGTCTCTGCAAATGGAAAAAGCAAGTTTTATCCCTCCACCTGCACTTTGTCTTCATTGTGTCAGTATTTTTGTGTCAACAATGGTTTTTTTTAATGCATGAGAACAGATTTGCTGTCACAGTATATGTTGTTTGTTGTATTTCAGAAATTAAGTGCTTGTATTAAATTATAGTTCAAACAGATGAAGGAAAAAACTATTTAGCCTTTATTTTGCTTTGATTTTTCAGGATGGCCTAATTTTGCAGCCATTGTTTTCTAATAGAAAATCAGAGAATCACAGAATCACAGAACTGTAGGGGTTGGAAGGGACCTCAGGAGATCATTGAGTCCAACCCCCCCTGACAAATCAGGTTCCCTGAAGCAGGTTGCACAGGTCAGTGTCCAGATGGGTCTTAAATATCTCCAGAGAAGGAGACTCCACAACCCCCCTGGGCAGCCTGTACCAGTGTTCTGTCACACTCACTGTGAAGAAGTTCTTCCTCACATTGGTGTGGAACTTCCTGTGATCCCACTTGCAGCCACTGCCCCTTGTCTTGTCCCCACAGACCACTGAGAAGAGGTTGGCCATCTCCCTTTGTCTCCCACACTTCAGATATTTATAAACATTGATGAGATCCCCTCTCAGTCTTCTCAAGGCTGAACACCCCCAACTCACTCAGCCTTTCCTCACAGGGAAGATGCTCCAGACCCTTCATCATCTTTGTGGCCTCCTCTGGACTCTCTCCAGGAAATCCCTGTCCGTTTTATACTGGGGAGGCCAGAACTGGACACAGGACTCCAGATGAGGCCTGACCAGGGCAGAGTAGAGGGGGAGGGTCACCTCCTTCAACTTGCTGGCTACACTCTTCTTAATGCACCCCAGGATCCCATTGGCCTTCTTGGCCACCAGGGCACACTGCTGGCTCATGGCCAACCTGCCATCCCCCAAATCCAGTCTGTTTGGGCATAAATGCCATTCATATTCCAATTATAAACTTGAAATCCTATTCTTTAAATCTAGATTAAAGAAAATAACCTGTTGAGGAATAATTTAAAGAAATTAAAGCTATAAAAGATTCACATCTCATAGGATGCTGCGTGATCCAGATGTATGCAGGAAGATGAGAAATAAGGAAGTCTCAGCCACCTTCTAGTTTGTCATCTCTATGTGCCACATCAAGTCACTTTTTTTTCCTCTTACATTGTTCCTAATTATTATTAAAATGATCTAGATCATAAAATTATTCTATGCCTGAATTAGATGTTTGAAGAGAGTTGATCCTCTAGGGTAAATGATAACATGGTCAAAACTTTCAAAAATAGGTTCAGTTGATACACACACATCTCATCAGCTAAATAGTTTGATTTTGCAAGAGTTTATTGTTTAATCATTTCCACTGCTGTTCTACTTCCTCAAAGCCCTGATATTTTTTATTTGTTTGATCTAATCTCCAATGCAGGATTAGAAAAGCCTCTGGAGGGGTTTGAAGTCCCTCCTCTGAGAGGTGAAGGCCACATTACCAGACCATCAGAAAGGTTGCAATTGCTTATTTTTCAGCTGAAGGGAATAGAACATCCCAACCGCTGCAGACACCTTTAAAATAATAACTTTTAATCAATTAAACTCTTCAAACTATTTTTTCTTTTAATCTATCAGAGCGTAAAATTAGTTCCAGACCAAGAACTTTCTGAATCGCTTTCTGGCTCAGTGTTTTGACCATGGGGATACTGGCTTATGGATTACAAAGTCAGGTCTTGGGAACATCATGTCATCATAGAGATGATGTGGTACCTCCTAGGGGAGGTGATGTTTTAATACAGAACCCTGTGTGAGCTGCAAACGTGTGACAATCTTGTTGTCTGACATTTGTAGTGTATTTTTGCTTTTCATCTTGTAGCACTGCTTGATGATGCTTAATGGAAGCCATGTTCTCTTGACAAGAAGTCCTGTCACTTGAACTAGTGTAAAAAGCAGCATTTCCAAACCCCAAAATCTTTATAGAACTTTGTCCGCAATTAATTTTTGATCCTCAATAAAGAATCATAATAAATACTTAGAGGTAACTTGCTTCCTTCATTAATGTCTTGATTTTAAAGGGCACATTAATTCTTTGGAGGAAAATCCTTAGCATGCCTGCCAGGTCGGTAGTTCTGGAGAACCTTTTTGAGGAGGTGGAGAATTTGCTGTGGGATATATTGCTATTAGCAAGAAAATGAGCAGCCTTGTCTTTCTGACTTTCTCTCTGGTATTTATCTATTCACGCATGAGTCAAGAGGGGATGAGTGGGGGCTGGACCAGATTAAAGGTAGATGAATTCAGCTGTATGTTTGAAATTGTGATGAATCCTTGCCCATCTATACACTTTGATTTCTGACTCTACCCTGACTCCGACAGACTCCAGGAGTGTCTTTGCTGGGGTTTCCTTCTTTGATGCTCTTCCCTCAATCTGTGCTGAGGACTTCCTCTTCCATCCCTATTTGCATCTGTTCCCTCCCTTCTCTTCCCTGCCTGCACTCCACTTGATGTTCTTTCGTTCAGTGCCTTGTTGCTTCTCCCCTCATTGCTCTGTGAACACAGGAGCGTATGCAGTGCACAGGATGGTGTTGATGGATAGCTGGAGCACAGGAGGTTCCATGTGAACACAGGGAAAAACTTTTTCCCTGTGAGGGTGACAGAGCACTGGAACAGACTGCCCTTGAGGTTGTTGAGTCTCCTTCTCTGGAGACATTCAAGACTGATGCGGATGTGTTCCTGTGTGATTTAACCTAGGTGATCCTGCTCAGGCAGGGTGCGTTGTACTAGATGATCTTTCAAGGTCCCTTCCAACTCCTAACGTTCTGTGATTCTGTGATTCAGTGATTGAGTGACTGTCTCACATCTCCCTCCTGCCTTCCCAGCAGTACCACCCCCACGCTCCCCCCTCACTGCCCAGGGGCTCTTCCCAGCACCAGCAATTTCATGTCATGGCCTCATATAAAACTCAGTGTAAAAACCCACCCTGTCAGTGCCAAGGGTTGACATGGGAGTGAAAACTTTAGCTGAGGTTCAGCTCATTTCATGCTTTAATGAGAAAGGTTGTTAAGGAGATAAGGAATTAGTTTTTACGAGTATCTCAAAGCTCCCCCCAAAAGATTTCGTTTTGATTCACAGAGGTTGTTTCCAAACACCGAACCCCATGGCCGTCCTGGTAAGCAGAGGAAGAAATCCAGCAAACAGAACCATTTCCCGAAGCTGGCTTTAGTGCATGCAGTGATTTAGAGGGATTTCCTTTAGTTTGTTGTCTGTGAACAGCAGTGAAATCCTGACTGGGATGGGAGTCTCTGTGTTTTTACAGTATTGTAAACGTGGGGAGAGCTGTGTGATCAGTAAATGACCGGTATGAATACGCTGCTTTTAACAGCATTTAACTGAAGGCAAAAAGCTTGCTCAAGACCCAGCTGGAGTGAAGTGCAGTGCTGAAAGCTTAAGCAGATGGGACTTAAGACGTTCATGAAATATAGCTATGAGTTTCTGAGCACCCTCCCTGGTCTGCAGCTGAAGCTGATAAGCACTGAATGGTCTTAGGGCTTTCCAGTAAAAGGATTTTATTTGCAGCTCTGGTCTGGCTGTCCCAAGCATGAAGGTTAGGGCGAGAACCTCATTTGGTGGGTTGAATGATTAGGAGTGTTGATAATGGGAAAGCAAAGACTAACAATTTGGGTGGCTTGATTTCTTTACTGCACAAGCCATTAAGACCAATAGTGTGGACTCTAAATTAGAGCCCGTGATGCTCTGATGTACTGTAGTAGATTTCACACAGAGGAAAAACCAGCGAATCGTTCATGTACTTAGAGTTGCCTAAATGTGTTAGAGCCTGGACCCCTGTCCACACTGAGGTAAGACAACTTTGTTTCAGAGGGTCACTACCACCTGCAGACAAACTTCTGTGGTAACAGTTTGCAAAAGTCTCCTTTAAGCCTTCCTAAACATCCTGTCACTGTTTCCCTATCATTGATGGCTACAAAAGCCTTTTTGCACAAACAGGCACTTTCTTTCCAAAGCAGCAGCCTCTTCCTTTTGCTTATCTGCTTATCCACCAGCTTAATGATTCATTCGGTTGTTTAGCAACTCAGGAAACGTTGGTGAGGTCACAGCCTCTTGGTTATGTCATCCAAGTGCATGACTTAAAAAGGAAGAGCCTGGCCAGGAAAGGAAACCCTTCTGTTTATCCACAAACATCTAGATAAACAGAAGTTGTGGGGACTGAAAGTCAGAGAAAGTTGGTGGCAGCCAAATGAGGCTGTGATCAAAGTGTGACATTTTTCAGAGCATGGTTGAGTTTGCTCAGCCTGCTGCTGAGCTCTTATCACAGAGAGCTCTGTAGAAGAGCAGAGTAAGCTACTGGTGGGGTGGGAAAGATGCAGGAAAGTGTCCTGCATATTTTTATTTTGTATATGTATTTATTTATATTTATTTTGTGTATGTATTCAGCTGGTGAATCCTTCTGTTGGGATATGGTGAGACAAGTGCTTGTCTGTTGGACAAAGCAGGTGCTTCAGGAGCAGATTTTGATAAATATGAGCAAAGATTTGCAGTTCCTCATGCCAATGTTGTGTCTTGCCCAGTACCTCACTGATAAACCAGTAACGAGCACTGAAATATGAGCATTCCCTATGTGCCAGAGCAAAGGTTCATCCAGACCCTGGGATGACCCCATGTCTGAATGATTCTCAGATGCTCAGAAAAAAACATGCTAAAACAGAAGTGTATATAGCACTGAGTGTTACATTTTCCTGACTCCTCCCCATAAGGTCGAGATGCTTTGGAGGAAGTGCTGAATGTGCAAGAATCACAGAACGTCAGGAGTTGGAAGGGACCTCGAAAGATCATCTAGTCCAACTCCCCTGCCAGAGCAGGATCACCTAGATTAAATCACACAGGAATGCCTCCAGATTGGTCTTGAGTGTCTCCAGAGAATGAGACTCCACAACCTCTCTGGGCAGCCTGTTCCAGTGCTCTGTCACACTCACAGTGAAATAGTTTTTCCTTATGTTCACATGGAACCTCCTGTGCTCCAGCTTGGACCCACTGACCTGTGTCTTATCATTGGCCATGTCTGAGAAGAGCCTGGATCCATCCTCCTGGCACTCACTCTACATATTTATAGGCATTAATGAGATGTCTCCAAATAATACATTGTTAAGGAATAACCTGAAAGGAGGTTGTAGAGACTGGCTGTCTCTACAACCATCACCCACCTCTGGGTGATGGTCTCTTCAGCCAAGTGACAGGTGATAGAACAAGGGGGAATGGCCTTAAACTGCACCAGGGCAGGTTCAGATTAGATGTTAGGAAAAAGTTCTTCACTGAAAAAGTTGTTGGGGTGTGGAACAGTCTGCCCAGGGAGGGGGTTGAGTCACCATCCCTGGATGTATTTAAAAGACAGATGAGGTGCTTAGGGATCTGGTTTAGGAGAGGACATGTATGGTTGTATTTGATGACTTTAAAGGTCTTTTCCAACCTCTTACTTCTGTGATTCTATGTGATTCCTTGGCAATTAGTGACTGGCTGCTGTGATGAAGTTTGTTTATTTGTGTAATCCTCTCTGGGGTAACCATAGGGAGGCTGCTATTAAGGCTGATGTTTGGACTTGTGATTTAATCCGATTCTTTGGCTTTAGCGATTACAACACACAGTTCGGGTTGTGTACGTAGAGAAACTTTGACGCTGCTTCCCTGACTGAGTCAGGGTTGAGGAGATGCTCTGGGCTGCCAGGAAGGACCAAAGCAGAGGCCCTGACCTCTTGTGGTCACTGAAGAGCCAGGAGCACCACGTGGTCCTTTGTGAATTAAACACCCTAAAATGTAAGGAATAAGTACGCCATCCATGAAATCAGCAGCTGGGTGGCAGTCCATGTCTCCCTGTGTGGAAGTGGAACCTTCTGCTATTCAAGCTTTGCTCATACCGCTGCTGGACTATGGTTCTTTAGTGAAATTGGTGTGTTTGGTTTAATGTTTGTTGGTTGTGTTTAATGTTTTGCATGAACGTGAATGTCTGCACATGTTTGTGAAGGCAAAGGAAGGTGCTCGTAATACCGCTGCTGTGATGAACAAGAGCAGCTATCAAAGACACCAGAAGAACTATACTCAATGATTGTGTTTCAGTTAACATCTTCCAAAGAAAAGGCATCACTTAAATCTGGTGTTTTTCTTTTCTTCTCTCAGGGGTGCATTCTCAGAAGTTGTTTTGGCTGAAGAGAGAGCGAGTGGGAAACTCTTTGCAGTCAAGTGCATTCCCAAGAAGGCACTGAAGGGAAAGGAAAGCAGCATAGAGAATGAAATTGCAGTCTTGAGAAAGTAAGTATCAGACCTCCATTTCTGCTTCTTCCCTTTGACTTCTGCTTTTAAGGATCTGGAATGGTGACTGACAAGTATGACTGACAGGGTGTTCAGTCTGCCATCACAGGCAGACGAGATCATCTGAGTTTAAATGGTGAAAAAGCTTTGAGAAATATTCTGGGTTTCTTTTGCATTAATACAACCAAACAACTGCAAAGTGGAAAAGGAGTTAGGCTAAAGATCTATGATGCCTTAAAAAGACCTTATCCATTAATAATGCCAGCAGTTGGGTCATTGGCTTTTAAAAGAGCAAAAAAAGGTTATAATTTTCAAGTGCATAGAACAGTCTGTACACTAATTGCTGTAAAATTAATTAAGCATGCTCTGGATTGTTATAGGAGATGGTGGTAGCTTGCACCATGGAAAGGTACATCTGTCACTTCTGGGACTGACTTTCCAGGGCTACTTCTGTTTTATCAGGGTTGTCCACAGTGTATATTTTTGAGTGACCATGGCTGGAATAGATGGATCAGAATAAGACAGCTCACAACTGCTGTGATTCAGTGTAGCCATTGCAGACTTGATCCTCACCTCTTCCTATTCTTATGCCTGGATGTGTGATTCATCTCACCTGACTTGAGACACTTGGTGCAGAACTCATCACCCTTGACATTCTTTCTAGGAAGAAGGAAATAGATTGGTCAGTTTAGAATTGGTCCATGTAACTTGTTTTAAACTTCTAAAAGTACCTCCTTTTCTCATCAAATGAAAGGTAATATATATAAGTCTACATTGGACTGAGGCAACCTGATTCCTGCTGCTGTGCTGTCCCCACTGGAACTTCTCGGTCATGTAGAAGCTGATGTTTGATCTCTTGGCCATCATGTGACAAAACTGATCCTAAATCTTAAAAACTGACTAGATACTTCTGCCCTAAATGCTCAGACAGCCTAAGTCAAAGAAGCAGGTTCAAGAGCTAACTCAACCATCTCAGTAGGCAGAGGGGTTCCTTTGCAGTAGAGGGACTTAAGTGGGACTCCAAACATTTGTTACAGTTGCCTTCCCTTTGCTGGACCCATAACAAATCAGACAATGTAAACCCAGTGATAGATGCAGCTTGTTGGCTTGCTGTATCATGTTACTGAGAACCTGTCATGAAGCTCAGTCATTGCTTTCTCTATAGCCAGGCAATAACGGTAAATAACCAGCAGCTTGAAACAGACTTTCTTTATATGGGTCTGTCCCCTGATACTCATGTGTAGGTATGAGAGCAGCAGTATTGGCACGCAGTAAGGATTGCCATGCATTAGCTGACTTAGACTAGTAGAGCTGAGAAATCATTGAGATTATTTCTTGCTGCTCTGAGGTGAAATATTTCCTGAGAAACCAGGAGGCAGCACTGGGGCTGTGCTGTTCCAGCTGCAAGGGCAGGAGAGCAGCTGGGCAAAAAAATTCCTTAATTTCGTGCAATTAGATCTACTGGGTCTCTTGTCCTAGGCACATTACCACCTTAAGAGCAATTTTTCTTTTTTTTTAATCTCCTAATGACTTCTACTTAGCTGTTGCTAATGCAAACTTTACTTGTCATTGTATTTATTCTGAAAATAGACAGTTTTGCTAGCAGACACTGCACTGAACTTATATGTGCCACTGAGGGAACGCTTAGAAAATAACAAAGTGGATCTGCTAACAGTTTGAGGTGAGGGGATATCAATCTGTTTCTCTGCTCAATGAATTTTCCTCTTCAAAAGCTGTCAGTAAAAATAGCTTTGAGAGAGGTGGAGTGGATCCTGAGCGGCTGTTGCTAAGCTCCAAAGGTATCTAAGTGTCCTTGCTTTTGTTTCTTGTAGCTTAATCCTGAGTGGGGAGAGCTAGTTGTTTTCTAATTAGAGGGTGGGATGCCAGAGACCTGGACTACCCTGCATGGCAGTGAGATGCCACAGCTTTATGGTGCCACCACTGCCTCTGAAGGGGATGTGCACAGGGGATGCCTGGCAGGAGGAATCGGTCCCTGTTCCTGGTGAGGAAGTTGTAGAGCCACAGAAGGTGGATGCAAAGGACACGTGAATATCCATGTGTGTTGATCCTGGTCTCCTTTTTTGGTTTAACATTACACCTTGGAGGATGGGATAAAAGTTTGATGGGATAAAAATCCCAAAGGCCACCCTGTCTAGCTGAAATGCAAGCAAACAGCTTGTGATCATCTAAAGAACGATCTCTTGTCTGTCACTGCACTTTCTCCTCCTAGATTCATTCATTAGATTTTTGTCTTCCTCTGGATGAGGTTGCTTGCTTCCTGGCAGACATCTGCCAAGCGCTGTGAAATGCAATTCATCATGAGTTACCCTGGTTGTAGGTCAGATCTCCTGGAGAGTTCTGAATCTAATCCCTGCAGTCTCTGCCAGCTCTCAGGTGAGCTGCTTGTGCCCCATTGTGCAGTGAGCAGGTTTTTAGGGACAGACAGATTGTGCTTGTCATGTTCAGAACTGGTGCACACAGATATCACATACACTTTGTGCCCTCAGGCTACCCTGGAGGAGGTTTTTCCCCCTTCCAGTCCTACCAGATGATGCAGATCTGGCAAAATCAATATGGAAAAGCATTCAAATTATATTGTGTGTTGAAGCTGAATTTTAAATAATCCTTTTTTAAATTCAGGATTAGAACTCTGTGCATGGAGTACTATATAGCAAGCAAAAACTGGTGGTGAAAGCATGAATCCACTGACCAACACCCTCGGGTTCCCTCTCAGTTCTGTGCTGATTTCCTATATGACCTTAAGTAACTTCTGTCTCAGTATTCATTGCCTGTGAAACAGCCTTTATACAAAAAGACTGTTGAATAAAAAGCTTTGCCTACTGTTTGTTCTGCAGTCCTTCCTCGTGTCAGCAGACCCAGGAGTGCGGGTCCGAGAAAAGAGGTTTCTGGGCTAGTCTTTGAGCATGAAATGATTGCAACATCCTGTCAGTCCTTCTGTGTGTCTCAGCTAAAAAGCTGTTGGAGGCATTAATCAAATGTTCTGTGCTGGGGAAGGTCAGCACTCCCCATGTGAAGTACATGGAAGGTAGGAGATTTTATCTGTCTGCGGGCTTGGATGCTCTTGCTGCCAAAACAAAATGACACATTTTAGAAGCGATGTTCTGCTAACAGAGGAGCGAGCTGCCAGCCAACTGATCTGCATGTTTGTGTGAGTGCCAGAGTGAATCATGCATACTCCATCATTTTATTTTTCCAGCCATGGCCAACAAATCTGTTCTTAAAAAAGAAAAAAGGCGGAAGAGCCGTTAAGTCAATATTTACGCCTGGCAACCTTAACAGGGTTCTTCCAATATGGACTCTTTTGTGTCCCGTGGAAATCCATGGCAACATTCCCCGAAAACTCAGATGGGTGGGGATGGAGTGGGAAGGAGATCGCTGTCGAGTGCAGTGATGGGAGAGACTAAGTCTGTAGTTCATCCAGGAGCCTGAGCTTAACAAAGCGTTTAAGCATGAGCCTAATTTTAGATGGTTATTTGTTCCAGTGAAATAGGTTGAGCTCACCTTTCTGAGCTTAGGCCTAGAGGGATCCCTCAGAGTCAAAGCCCCACTGAGCACCTGTGTTTGGTACCACATTGGGAAGGGCATTTATTTAATTAGACCTTGATTAGTGCTTTGCTGAAGTACTGGGGCACAAGGACTGCTGCTGCTTCTAGTTGCATGCTGGCTGACTGTAGCTGGACACAGGGCAAAATACGAGATCTCATCATAAAATCAGGTGAGAGGCCGGGCTGCATTGATTTTAGGCTTTTAAATTTATTTTTTTTCACAGCCCTATTGAGTAAGTGGCTGTGAGGACCAACAGTAGTACATGGCTACCTGACCTGAGATATTGGGATTTTCACAACCTGCTTGGAAAGTGATTATTTTCTGCTTCTGAGCAGAAAGGTAAATGCAATCCTTTCCATTGTTTGCTGTAGAATAGAGGAAATTTCTTCCACTTATGGTAATTTTGCAGGTGTGAAATGCTGCAAGATGAATCGTCTGTTAGACGGTTCCTGAAGGCAGTAGGTGGTGTGAAGAGTTGGATTGCAGAGAAGCATCAATCTGAAGTTCTACTTAAATAGAAAAAAAAAAAACCAAAACAACCCCACAGCCATGTAAGAGTCAGACAGTGAAAAATGTGCCTATTTTTCATTTTCTTGGTTACATGACTATTTATCACAAGAAACTTTCTAGCTGCCTAGGTAATACCTGCACAATCACACAGATTCAGTGCTGAGTCAGAGCAAGGGGAGGAACTGTAAACTGTATGTAGCCCTGCAACCGTGTGTGTTGATTACTTAAAGCAGTAATGTGCACAAATAAGTGTCTTGTTAAACAAATATAGTTTAGCTAGCCCATCATACTCTGCTTTAAGTAGTTTTTGCTGAACAGGGATTTAAAAATAATTTATAAACTATTTAGATACCTCCTATCCTCTCTTGCTCCTCCTCTTTACTCTCCTAGATCCTCTGGGAGATGCACTGTTAAATTCTTTATTACAAATCAGAGCCATGCCTGATTGTGGATTGATGCCATTTTTCCTGTTAAACATCATGATTGAATTGTTTCTAGAAGGTCAGCTCAAATTCTGCCAGTGCTTTCCATTCCCATTTCCTTGGAAGATGGGGGGGACCACGTGTTCAGGCAGTGATTCATACCCAGGCAGCTGCTTCAATCCTTATATGCCTGCACCTAAAGCCAGGAGCTGCTGCAGGGAGTCATCATCCTGCAAAGACCAGGAAGTCAGGGCTGTATCTATCTCATAGCTAAACAAAAACCAGCAATGAAGTTTTCCTGAAGTGGGTGAGAGAATGGGCATTTGTTCCTGCTCTCCCATAAATCAGATAAATCAAAGAGGCTCCTTGATCCATCCCAGGAAGTAGTGCCGTTCCTGACGTTAAAGAGGACATCCTTGAGTGTGGAAAGTTTATTCCTTCTAGAGATTTATGTGAAGACTAAAAGGATAATTTTTTTTTAAAAGACCTTTTTTGCTCCTCTTCAGTAGTCTATTGATAAACTCCCTCTAAAACCTCTCTGTCCCAGATTCCTGCCTCTGTGAGGGCTCATCCCTCCGGGGCTAACCCAATAGCCTCTAGGAAGATGAATCCAAATTTAGTTTTAAAACCCATTAGTTACCTCTTATTAAGCTCTTCTGTGCAATTTCGCTCAGAAACAAAGGCTACATTAATTCTGAATAAAACTGGCCATTGAAGAAGTTTAATGTGCCCTAACATAAATTCGGGCATTTAATTAATTCAGATGAACATTCCCAAGTGACTTTGTGTGACAGACACATCTATTCAAGCCATGGCTGTCTCTGGGTCCAAAAATACAGCCCTTGCAGGCCTGGATGGTCCCTTACTCCAGTTTCCCAGTCTGGCGGATCTGCTGGTGCCTGCTAATGCTCTCCTGTGGTAATTATTTTTCTGTGTGAGGTCACGCATCTGAAGTACAGGGCAAGCAGAATTGACGAGAGGCCACTCAGATCCTGTGTTGTTAAGTGCTAACATAAAAGTGATGGTAATTGGATTGTGTAGCTGGTGTACAAAAAGCTGCTGGATTGGGGTTTAAGGGGTTAATGGCTAATTACCTCCTTAAGCCCCAGCAGCAAGAGCTCTTTTTCCTGTAAAAAAATGAATGAGATGGTTAGGGCAGGAAAAAATAAAAAAAGCACTTGCCATCTCTGTCTGTCAGGTAACATTATTCCTCTGAGGCTTCGCTTACCCTACTGACAAAACAGGCTTGCTGCTTTTTTTTTTTTATCTCTTTTTTTCCCCTCTGTGAATAATGGTGAGAAGATAGGCTGCCTCAGCAAGAATTGAAGAGACAGCTGGTTGTTATATTAAGTAATCACTTTCAGAGAAAGCTTTTATGTAGATTTACTTGTTAAAACCTGGCTTGCTCATGTCACTGCAGTTGTGTTGGGGTGACAGAAGGCTGACTCTGCCCTCCCCATGCAGCCATGCCCCATCTCTGCCAACTGCAAATCCAGGGCATCCCAAAAGCCGGCTGCCCAAGCAGGGCCCTGCAGCCCGGTAATGGCTCAGAGTGCCCAGGCTACCAGTGAGGGTGTGATACCCAGTGGTACCATTAATGATGTTGATGTCACTGGTGGAAGAGTAGGGCCCTTCCATGAATATATTTGCTGGCATCCTGCATGGATAAAATTAATCATTGCCATCATGCACCTGCTGGGCTGGCCTGGGTGCATGGTGGGACCTCTGTGCCCGCCCTTGGAGTCACCCTTACTGCTGGGCACTACTGAAGGCATCCCTGCTAGGGAGGCAGGTTAGGCATGGAAAGGAGCCAGGAGCTATGAAATGCTTTGGGGATGGTTGGGCATGCTTGGAGGCTGACATCAGCTTTAGACCATGAGATCATCTCCTGAATGAAGGAGATGCAGACGGGATGAATTGGCCTTCTCGTGTTTCAGGCAAAAGTGAATCTGACTCTATATCTGTGGGTATGGCACAGGACAGCTCTGCCTTGGCACTCACAGTTGACTTCTTGTTAAGCATCTCATTTTGGATTCATGCAAGTGAAAAAAGTGTGAAACCTGAAACAAAGCTGACACCATTTTTGATCACTGAGATGATGGAAACTTTGCAGGGGACAACTTTGCAGCCAGGACTGCCCGGATTGCATTTCATGACAGATTAGATCTAAGCAGATGTAGGGAAAGAGATCAAGGCATCTTAGAAATCCTAAAATACATTAAATGAGAGAGAAAAATCCCCTCCAAAGTAGTAAACACAAACAAAATCCCTTGTGTATTCTCTGGTTTTACAGAGTTTCATTTACATGCAGCGTGCTCCGTAACAGCCTTAGCGATGGCGCGTGGCATTTGTATTTCAGCCTGACTTTGCACTGTGTTTACACAGACAGTTGAGTTCCTTCAAGTAGGTGATGGTGTGATAAGTCATTTCACTGTCATTGCTGGGTGACAGTGCAGCCGTCTGCTCTTCTGCGAGGTGATGGTTTTCCAAATGTCCCTTGAATAACTGTTGTTCTTGAAGGTCACCCTGTACCCTGATCCAACTAAAAAAATGGCATATCTGTGCTGGGAGGAGGGTGCAGGTCAGAGGGGATGAAAGTACATCATCTCTGAGCTCTGGCTTGGGAAATAATTCTGCTGGTAAGGAAGAAACAGCTGCTTTCCAAAATAGTTGCTCTAAGATGCTTTCAAATTAGCAGAATGGGGTTTTCAGCCTTAGCTGGTGTCTGCTTCTGTGCCAGATGTGTGTTTTATGTGTGTAGCTGGAATAATAAAGCTGGGGTCCTTTCAGAGCTCCTAGATAAGGACCAAGAATATATAGCCTATTTTTCAGGTATCTGATAATTGGGATGTTGGTTGCAATTGTGTTTCAGTGGTACAAGTGTCTGATTAGATGCGCTGTTGTCTGTTACCTAAAAGGAAAGAATCGTTAAGATGCATAAAGACTTTTTAATAAGACTCAACAGTTTGATAAATGACTCGGATTTATATCTGCATGCTTAAGGTCTGGCTTTGTTCCACCCACATGTTTAAAGCAAAGAGTTACCTAATCTGCAAGTACATACCTTCGGTTTCGGATTATGGAGCTCACAGAAGTTAAGGATTGTAGGTCTCTGCATGGGAGGACACACAACTGTTAGACTATCTCAAACCACAGTAGACATGGGCAGATACAGGTTGCCATGGGTCTGTTCAAAGCAGCTCTACAATGTAGTGTTTAGAAGACACAGAATTTTGAGTGGTGTGATAGTAGTAGAGAAAGCGACAGGGAAGGTTTAGGCTGGACATTAGGAAGAGCACTGGCACAGGCTCCCCAGGGATGTGGCCACAGCACCCAGCTTGACTGAGTTCCAGAAGCGTCTGGACAATGTACTCAGTGACATGCTCTCACTTGGCTGGTCCTGTGTGGATCCAGGAGTTGGACTCAATAACCCTTATGGGTCCCTTCCAACTCAGGAGATTCTGTGCTTCTATGATTCTACAGTCTAAGATTAAGTGCTTGCAGCCCAGGTCTTCTAGCATATATTAGTGCCTAAAAGCTGCTGAAGATGTAGTTCTAGGTGGCTTCATTAGACAAAATGTTTTCTCTTCTTTTTTTTTTTTTCTCACAAGATTCTTTATAGGTAATCTGGAATAGTTTGTCTAAAACTAAGGTAGGTTGTTTGTTTTGGTTGGTTTTGGATTTTTTTTCCCCATCAAAGTTATTTCTTCATTTGGAAAAAAGTATAAAGGCTGTTTAAAGGTCTCATGGCATTAGCAAAGTGAAGATGTCCTCGCCAAAATATCATCAACATATTGCATTTTGCTTATCTTCTCAGACTTAATCATGAAATATTAACTAGAGGAAGTCAATGTTTTACATTAAGCTGTTGTAATGTACTGTTGGGAGCCAGTTAGTTTTTAACCACAAGATGACACAAATATTTTGATGATGGGTAAATTATTTACATGGAGAGTCCAAGCACCTCAGTGGATATTCCTTTACATTCCTTTCATTCTATTAAAATCCATGGCATTAATTCATAAAGTGTCAGAGTATCTGAGTAGTGAAATTGTTAAGCACCACGTAAACAAGTAAAGGTACGACTCATCTGGCCAGCTGGAAGCATCCTCAATGTATGCAGCTGCATCTGAGCTCAAATCCCACTTGCTGTGGAAATCATCAAATATGCAATTCTAAGTGGATCATAATGTACAGGGAGGAAAAACAAGTATTCCAGAAATATCAGTTCAAGAAGGTAGGAACAGAAATCTTATCAGAAATGACAGTTTTCATGAGCACTCCTTGTCCAAAGCAGTTGTTTGCTCTTAGCTGCATGCTAAAATGCTTTATGAATACAAGTTGCTGTATTTTTGGCCTCTATTATATGAAATTAGACCAATAATGTTATTGGTAGGCAAGTTTTTGAGATGAGTGGCCCCAGTGTGAATTTAAAACAACTCCACTGCCAACTTCTACCTCCTGTTTTCATTTGTAGAAGCTGAATCACAATTACATTTTGTGTCTCATTAAGGTAATGAATCTAGGTGTCTTGAACCAGGGATTGGTGGGGAGGGGGGTGGGAGTGGGACGAGGCTGTCTTTGACCATGATAAAATAGGAAAATATTTGCACATCTTCCCACTTTCAGATGCACCAGGTTAAAACTAACAGCAGCCCCTGTGTTTGGAGTGTGTTCAACAAAACCTGAACTGACAGCTGCATAACTTAATTGGTGTTTGGCCAACTACATCTTCAGTTGTCATCTGTAATACATATTGATTCACTCTGATAATGTTGACTCATGCAACATTTTGTGTTCAGTAGGAGTTTTAAAGAAATAAAAAAGTAAAAAAGTATAAATATTTAGATCTGTAGGTCTGACTTTGTCTTTTAACAAGACACTCATTCAATCTGCAGGCTGACCTAGTGCTTAGCTTGACCAGGGAATTGGTGATTAAAATGATGTTCCATATTAAACACTGATATAAAAAAAATTTAAATATCAGAAATTCATATTTTTTAACTCTGACAATAAGGGTTTGTCTTAATCAGAATATTTCTTTTCTAAATTAAGAGAGGCTGTGCTAGTGGGTTGTGATTCTGCAGCTGTATGATTTTAGACCTGTTAATCAAATCAGTTTTCAAAATAAAGCCTAATATTTTCCTTGATTGCATCCACGTTTTTGTCTCTGGCTATCAGAGAAATCTGTCTGTATTGCCCAGCTCTTAAATCTCTGTGAGTTCAGAAACCTCTGGTTTAGTTTTAATATTGGCAATTTGTATTAGTAAGTGGACTATGAAATAATTTCCCTAAGGATCTGTGACAGCGTTTACTTTGCCAGATATTGTATCAAATTAAAACTATGGAGCATTACGTTATCCAGGCATGTTATTGCCTCCTTTACATCTCCATTACTGGTTCCAAACTGGAACATAGAAAGTTCCATCTTAATATAAGGAGGAACATTTTCACTGTGAGGGTGACAGAGCACTGGAACAGGCTGCCCAGAGAGGTTGTGGAGTCTACTTCTCTGGAGACATTCAAGATCAATCTGGACATGTTCTTGTGTGATTTAATCTAGGTGATCCTGCTCGGGCAGGGGGGCTGGACTGGATGATCTTTCGAGGTCCCTTCCAACTCCTAATGTTCTGTGATACTGTGATTCTGTGATTACATTTTTTTTTTTCAGGAAAATAACCATAGGTTAATTCAAGCTTTCTTATAGGCAATACACTCCTTTTTGAAGGCAGTTAAAATGTAAATAGCAGAATTTATTTATTTTTCTTGAAGGTTTGCTCAATAATTTTGAGGGGGGACATTAGTAGGAAGCATTAGCAAATAATCTGCTATATATGATAGCTCCTTACTGAGTCAAAACCAACTGAAAAACGCATAGAAGGGAAGCGTGTGGCATCTCGTTTTGCACGCCAGCACTGACTCCTTCTGAGATTAGTCCAAAATTTCTATATATAATCTGGTTCCCACCAAATAGAATAGCAGCCTGCCTCAAATATCTTCATACCTTTGTGATATCTCCTGTCTTGACTGACACACCAGGGATTAAAATGGGACCTTTTTGGACTTACACATATATATATCTTTACAGCCTCAGCTAAGCAGCCATGCCTTGTGGGCAACTGGAACAGATTCAGACCTTGGCATGCCGAGCACAAGAGTTAATTCATGCCGAAATACTTGTCTGAAAAACACACATCAGCATGGGGGTGTTTTTCAGCTGTCTAAGAACTTTTCCCCTTCCACCCAAAGCAGAAGAGTCCACGTGAGGCAGCAGTATTTGGCATAATATATTTTGTCAAGAAGCATCTCTCCAGAGCAAAGCAATCTCGTCACCCCCTTGTCTGCTGTAAACTTGGTAATGAGGACAGAAAACTGTGGTTCTTCACAACTTTGTTCTTCAAAGGGATAATGGGGGATTTCTAACTGAAAACAAAGAAGGGCTTTTTCATTATTTTTCATAATGCTGTCTTATGTGAGTCACCACAAATACGTGGTCATGTCACGATCCACGAAGCTGTAGCATTTATTGGCATTTATATAGAGAAATGCAATTCTTCCCTTTCTAGAGACAAAATGTTCCTGTAACAGCGATGGCTGTTCGCTTTTATATTTACTACAAGTGGGCTGGTGGGAGGGAAGTTGAAACCTGTGGTTAAGTTTGAAATTTTCCTTCTGTGTTTTTTTTTGGGCACATGAGAAAATTGTCATTGAGTGGAGTGGCTGCACGTCCCCCAGTGTTTGTGTCTTGAAGGCATTGTCCTTGCCATTTATGGTGCACAGAATACTTATCCAAGCCATGTGGCATCAGCATGGGTAAACGAGTGCTCGTCGTTAACAAATAGACATGGGTAATGTGATCTAATGCTATTCTGGTCAGTAGGAAAATTCAAAGTCATTGAACTTGGTTACATGACTCTTTGAGGCTCCCTTGAGAATCTCAGCTCAATGCAAAAGCGAAAAGGAATCCTGAGTGGAGTTCACCCACGAGGGTTGCAGGGCTTTGCCTTCTGCAGTCATGCAGTGTGGACTCAGGGCTTTATACATGGAAAACCTGCTGCACAACCTCTTCCCAGTTCCCAGAACCTCCTGATATGCTGTATCAAAAGAAAAAAAAAAGTCCATAGCCCACATGTATGGCTTAGCTCTTTCAAAGGGAGTTGCTCCACCTTCATGCCCATGTAGTTTAGTTAAACCAACACAGGATCCTGGTTTTCCCACAGGGAGAGCTCTGTGATCTCTCTGGATGTTGGGTGGGGAAGAGAGGGCATTCTGTGGTGCTATTGCTGGTTTAGGCTGCCGTGGCTGAGGCCAGAGTTCTCCCTGAAGAGAGATCTTTCAGGGAATGGCCATGTCCCCTCCATCAGTGTAACAGTAAAGCTGGAACAGGAGAACCCCAAAAGGCCACTTCTGAGAGGATGGTAAATGCGGTCTGCATCTTACAACATGGGGTTTTCTCCCCACAAGGGCTTGCTGCTGGAATTAAGTTGGTTTATCTTGTCCAAATTGAAAAGACCAGGCACAGATCTCACCACCAAACTTCACCCCTAAAAGATGGGGTTGGCACACAGAGATTTCCTCCTCTCCTGGCTCTGATTTGCTATTAGGGCCCTGAATTGCTGACTTTGTTTAAAATTCCTTCTTTCATTAGAAGCACATGTTTCTGATTTTCTTTCTTACGATGACACAGTTTGCACTCTTACCCGAGAGCTGCTTTCTTAATAGGACCAACTATATTTGGAATCACTCTGAATTGCTCTTGAAATGGAAGATTGATGTCAGTATTTCTGGCAATTTTTCACTGTTCTTCTTTCCCTCTAGTTGAGTGTTAAATAACTATTTGAGCTGGGAACACCTATATCACTTTATTTTAACAAAATTTGGTTTTATTTTTTATTTATTTATAATTTTGTTGCGGTGCTGTATATGCTTCTAGAGTAGCTAATATAGGTAAACATTAACAGGGCAAATCATGGAGGATTTAGTGAACCAGAGAAAGAGTATATCAATGAGCATAGAGGGTTGTGCTTTGCATCAGTTTGCACACAGGGAAATCTTATAAGCTTTAGAGACCTGATCCTGTGTTGACTCTGTCACATCCATGTCTCAGGCAGACTTGAGTGACATTTTTAAAAGCATCTGAACAGAAGAGGGATCAAAAGCCCAATTAAATTCCCTATTCAGGGATTTAGGGAACCTCATGAGTTTTGGTTCTGTCAGCTATAAAACTTCCTATGTCTCAGTTATGCCTACAGCATCCAAGTGGGAGATGACTGTTACTCTTGGGGAGTAACAGTCCATCACTGCTCTTCCAGCCCTTCGTGGTCTTGGACTACAAACCAAGACAATGCCATTCCTATCTCCCAGGACCCAGTTACTGGGTCTGTCTGCCTTAGGACTTTGATCCCTCTTGGCATGAGCCCTGCCTTTCTGCTCACCTGAAGACAGCTGATTAGAAACAAGCATCCTCGAGCTTCTCAAAATACAGGGTTTACACTCTCTTTAGTATAGATTACATTTTTAATCCGATTTACATGTCAGAACAGTTTGGATTGTGTTATGTAAAGGAGAGACTGAAAAATTGTGGTAGAAAGTTTGGCTTAGCTAGAACACAGATGCTTTAGTCGGCACATGGCCATATGAACCTCAGGAGCCTCCATGTGTTAGGTCTCCTTCACCCAAGGGAGGTTCTTGAGGTTCTTTACTGAAAGGGTGGTTGAGTACTGGAGCAGGCTCCCCAGGGAAGTGGTCAAAGCACGCAGCTTGACTGAGTTCCCATGCTCTGACTTGGCTGGTCCTGTGTGGAGCCAGCAGTTGGACTTGATCCTTATGAGTTCCTGCCAACTCAGGATATTCTATGATTCTGTGATTGTATGAGTTTATCTCCAGTGGACAAGATAAAGATAGTATCTTCATCATAAAGGTGGCCAGCCTGCCCTCCATCATGCCTCTCCCATTCTTTTGAGGGAGATGTGTCTGGTGTGAGAGGGGCACTTGACTCTGTGCTACTGGTCTCAGCCTTGTACCATTTTTAAAACCTCTCTAAGACTTGTGTAAAAAAGCAAAGCCCCCCTTTCATT
>VXBZ01010482.1:693429-724909 GCA_013399135.1 Heliornis fulica | reverse complement strand
TAGAATCATAGATTATATATATATATATATATATATATATATATATATATCACTACTTGGCATTGTTACACAGAGCCAGAAGTATTGCTGGGAGAAAGCAGTTAATTAAAATCTGATTTGCAGTGCTGTGCTTTTCCTTGTATTAAAAATAAAGCAGAGCATCGTGAGCAGTTTGCAAACAATTTTCACCATGCTTTCTCCTCTATTTTTCATAATGTTGAGGAATTATATGGCTGATGTAAGAAGCTGCATAGAGTCTGCTACAGTAGGACCTGAAGCTTTTCTATAGCTCTAACAATAGGACTTGTTTGTCCTATAATGCTGCAAAAATGATCCTCACTTGGGATCATTGCACTTGTAATAATCCACCTTTAGGATGCCTATCACATGCACATTACTCTAAATAGAAAATATATTTAAACATGACACATGGCCTCATGGATGTTTTTATGATTGAGTAATCCATGAGAAAGTGGGGGTAGAGGAGGTATGGGAGCAAGACAAAAGGATTCATGAAAAATGTTTCAACAACATGGATTCACAGAGAGGTTCCCATATAATTAATTCCTGATACATTTTTTGTGTGTGTGTCTGTGTGTATGTGTGTGTGTGTCTGTGTGCTCCTCAGAATAGAAAAAAAAACTGAAAGTGTTGTCAAATGCTAGGAATGTGAACAGGAACTGTGAACCCCCTTTCAAACTTGCAGCTTGTTCAAATCTGACTTTAGTATTTTATACATAGTGGAATTTTATGGGTAAAATAAAAACTATAAAAAACCCAAGTGAAATTATGTGCCAGGCCATTCTTGCACTGAAGGTGGTTTCCAAATGTCAGCAGAGGTGAATCCCTATGGTTGAGAGTCAAGACCAGCAACTGTCCATAGTCATGGCTGGAAAAAGATCCAAGTAAGTATGGACAAAGGCACAACCCCCCTCATTGCTTATTGCCTGAGTCAAACCAGAGTCAAACAGGGATCAATAAGCACTCAGGGCTGCAGAGTAAAGGCGGTTCAGGTGCTCATACCATGGACTAACCCAGGTCCATTTTGCCCGATGCACATGATGTGAGGATGACAATCTGCTGCCTGAGCCAGCACTTCCCATTCTGCCTTGTTCTGCCACAAAATGCCCACGACGGTTTGTGTCGACCCAAGAAAGCCAGTTTTGTGTGTAAGTTGTCTGGTATAGAGCACAGTGTGCACCATGTATTACAAAATAGATTTGTCTGTAAATGGTGCTGACCTTTACCATGGTGCAGTCTGCTTGAAAAGAACGCCCTGAGGAGACGTCCTCCTCCGAGTAGACAAACACTGTGATTTCTGTGATTTGCATGTGGTATTTCTGCCTTAGGAAAGGCATTTTCAGTGCTGTCACTCCCCAGAGCACACCTTAACACCTTCTTGTCCAGGCTCTGCTGCTCTAAGCCAAATTATTCTCTTAGGGATGGATGCCTAGAGCATAGTCGTCCCATGAAGAACTCCGATACTATTGCTCTTCCCTGTGGTTGGTGTTAACGGGGTTCTTTATACAACTGACTTGTCTGCTCTGAGCGGGAAAGCCTCATGCAAGTTGTTGATGTGACATGCATTGTGGTCTGGACCATAGTATAAACCTATTTGCATGTACATCTCTTATTCCCAATAATAGCTTCAACCATGGTAGTTCATGGCTGACTCTCACCATGGTGATTTGGCTCTGTGTTTGCAACACTGCAAACAAGGAAGTGCAAAACATCCTTCCCTGCCTGTGAAGAGGTAGAAGCATTTTATTGAGATCTGTAGGAAAACTGTTCATAAAGAGACAGGTCTTTGAGCAGATCTGATGGTGGCAAGGACATGGGTGTTGGTAGAAATCATTTGGATCCTGGTGGTGCATCCTGGACTAAACCCTTTACTAGTAATTCCTGTAGAAAAACAAAACACCGCTTTTCCTGGTAGTTACTGTGTCCCCTCTTGCTCATCTTCAGAAAGCTCTTCCAGAGTGTTGAGTCAGGCATTGAGATGTCTTTTCTCCTTTCCCTTTGGACCTCTTAAACTCAATAGATTTGACTGCCATTGCTGAAATAACCATGTCTGGTAGAAAGGTGGATGCTCCCTGCGATAGTGCAAGCTTAAATTAGTGTAAAGGATTTTTTAGATCATTACTAAAACCTGTTATTGGATGCCCTACAGAGGAGGGGACTGGTACAGGCTGAAATATTGTGGTGTCATGCAGCACATGGATGTTTGATTGACCCACTGTGAGAATGAAACTCGGCAGCAAGCCCAGTTTCTTCGCAGTAATTTCGGTCAGAGATGGGCAAGGCAAATATGCTCATTGGGAGCCAAGGCAGTGATCAGGTCTTTTTGTTTCCTTTCTGGGAACTGGAACCAGTCCCACCTTGCTCAAGACATCATCGCAGTAGGATGCATGCCCTCAAATGGTTAAGTGCTGATGCCTGTCTGAGATATTTCTTTCTTCTGGGGAATGTGTTAAGCACTAAATGATGCATGAGCCCCGTTGGAGGAAGTGTTACACTCTGTATGAAACTGTACATAGACTATTTACTTTTCACTGATGATTTTATACTGGTAGCCAGGTGTGGTTCCAGGCTAACTTGACATGCTAAGCAGGCCCTGAAGCAAAGCAGTCCTTTGCATTCCTCTAAACAAACACATCCTCTAATTACTGTTTTAAAGGTGATCTCACATAGGAAGAAGGAATAGAAAATAATTGTATTGGGTGGGACATGTCAAACTGGCACTGGAGTGAAAAAAACATCTTGAAGATGTAATGACTTGTCTGCATGCTTGGCATGCTGTTTCTCTTACCCCAAATTTAGTAAAATCTTGTGTGTGATATTTCCAAGGAAAGATTGTTATCTTAGGGATCAGTGACTGTCCAAATTAAAAAAAAAAAAACCAAACAAAAAACAGTGTTTTAATTATCATTTGGCCTCTGCTTTAGGTTTGGTTGGTTGGTTGGTTCTTTATTGTTTGTTTGCATTTTCTATGCATATTTTAATAGGCGAGCACTTGTAATGTCAGCTGGGGACTGAGCAAGGCTCTCCCATGGTAAAGACACAAGATTCTACAGCCTGACTTAGGAGACCCCATTTCTACAGGAAGTGTTGTTATAAGCACTTAACAGCCACACATGGGGTACAGAGGGAGGTTCGCAACAGGCAGTCATGAAAGAGTTGTATCTTGAGGAATGAGCAATCAAGACAAGCCAAAATCTCAGTAATTAAGATTATAGTCAACTTTCATTATGCAGTCCAACTTCTGATCCTCTCTTCTCCCCCTGGTCACAGCTTGCAAAATTTAATTGGCCTTGAGGATGACATATTTATTTTGAAATAGGCTGCTTTGATTTCTGTGGAGAGGAAGGGAATTAATCCAATTCAGTTTTAGTGACAGATTACTAGATGAGTTGGCACTTGCTGAACACATCTGAGTGTTCTGAAGTTGCCATCACCTACATTTACAATGCCACCAGCAGCAATGCTGGGCAGGGTACAGGCCCTGGACAACATCATTCTCTGCTGTCCATGCAGGATAATAATGGCAACAGCTTCAATTTGAAACAGGCTTTTTTATTCTCTGTGTTGACTAGCAGAGTTAGAAGATCTCTCATACATCCTGTTGGAGATGATGGCTGTATAATTACTCTATTTATATAAAAATTCCTCACATGCAATCATATATTTTTAAAATATGAAACTATGTAATAAAAACTCAATTACATCATTAACCAAAAGTGCCTGCCAGTTGTCTACGTTGAGCGTGTTTCCCTCTCATCTGCATGAAGATTTTTTGTCGTATCTGCCGTACATTTTGTGTATCCCAAAACTCTCTTCATCCCAATCCAAAAAAACGTGGAAAAAGCAGCCTGTTAGAAAATATCCTGACACAGGATCTCTGCAGTTAGTAACAGAGAGAGGATCCAGTTTTCATCAGCAGTCACTGTCATCTGATTGTTGTTCCTTGTTTCAACAAAACACGTGTAGTCTTACCATTGAATGCGGGCACAGCGCGTCATGGCAAAGTGTCCAGGAGTGGGGCAGGTGTACCAACACTTGAGATAATACCTGGGCAGGCACTCAGCAAAGAGCACAGGGATATAAAGAACAGAGAAGGGGAAACAGGACATTTTCCCACTGTACTGTGCTGTGTCTGCCAGTACAGCTCACCAACAGAAACTTGTTTAAATTTCAGAAAACAAACACTTGTTTAAACAATTTTTCTTCCATTAGAATTCGGGAAAAGTCTTCCTCATTCAGACTCTTCCAAGATAGTTATTTATTCCTGTTCATAAATATTTTAGTTTCATCACAATGAACTGTAGCAGGCTTCAGCTAGCAATGACTTGAGTTTGCACAGTAAAATGTTGCAGTCTCTGTAATGGCAATAAATAATGACTGCAACAAACACACGTTCCCTTTTGTAAGTGGGATTCCTTGTGGTGCCGCAGGATTTGTACACAGACCGAGGGAAATAGCTGTTATTTGTATGAATATCATGCACAGCTGAGTTTACATATTTGATATGATCCTGTCTGACTCCAAGGAGATAAATGAAATTAAGTTCTCAGAAGGGAAGTAATTAGACCATGAAACAATGGCAAAGATAAGGCACTATGGGAGAAAATGTTCTTGAATAAACAAGGAGCAGAGGGAGCTCTTAGTGGAGGTTTCCTTAGCTCCCCATAGATTAGTAAAGCTAAGACTCCCCAAAATTAAAGTGAGAACCAAAGGGGCTGCTACAGAGTTGACAACCCTGACTTTGGGGACAGAAGGGCCAGGTGATTGGGGAATGGTGCTGTCAACAAATCTCCATCAGAGAGAGGTTCTGGAATGAAGAACTGCAAGATGGGTTAGAGATGGGCTTTAGCCCTTCCTCTTCACTATCACAGGCCTTCTGGAAAATGAATGGAGAGTTGGTTTAAGGAGATTGCTTCCTAGAGTCAGTGAGCACAGAAAAAAGGCTGAGAGGCACCTGAAGTAAAGGGTCCATCTCTGTGAAGGTGCCTGGAAAACAGAATTTTCATGATAGAATCATGGGGCTAGAAGGTTTGACCACCAGCCTTCAAACCAGAGAGAGGTGGGACAGGTGAAAGAAGTGTTTGGCAAAGTGCATTGGTTGTTGGCACAGATCTATTTCTTTTAAAATTGAGCAAATTCCCAGCCCTGAAATCTGCCTTTGTAGTGACTGAGACAAAAGATTTTTTAATATTCCACCTGACCTTTAGTTAAACAAATAATAAAAGCTACCATGAGGAAACACTGCCTTACCTTCCTCTTAAATAATCTAATAGCATAACCTGTTTGTTTGGAGAATCAGGCTCTAAATCTCTCCCCAAATACATTAGGTTTACATTTGTTTAATTTTTTTTCCTTCAACAAGGTTGTTTCTGAATTAAAATCTAACTGGATGTAATCAGCTATTAGCATGAGCAGCTTGCAAACAGTGCCAGTGGGATGCTGAGGGTGTTTTGTGTGGATCAGCCAGAGCATCTGGAAACTCACACTTGCGAGAAGCAAAGGCATATTTTCTGTACAAAGGCCTGAAAGTAGCTTTTGTACCATCTGATCAGATTCACATGAGCCATGGATCTCTGAAGAGATGGATGTTGCATGTTTTCCACTGGATAAAAGATGGCATCAGGGTTGGCACTATGCATGGCAAGGATCCTCTTCATCAAACAGTGCATTTAATCATACTGAACCCTTAAAAGTTATTTAAGTATAAAATATGTCTTAGTCTTAAAAAATGAATTGACATGGTAAAATGTCTACCAGTCCCTGTTTCAAGGAAAAATGCAGCCTAGAAGGCCAACTGCATCCTGGGCTGCATCACAAGAAGTGTGGCCAACAGATTGAGAGAGGGGATTCTGCCCCTCTGCTCTGCCTGGTGAGACCCCACCTAGAATACTGTGTCCAACTCTGGAGCCCTCAGCACAAGAAGAGCATGGACCTGTTGGGGCACATCCAGAGGAGTGCCACAAAAATGATCCAAGGGCTGGAGCATCTCTCCCATGAGGACAGGCTGAGAGGGTTGGGCTTGTTCAGCTTGGAGAAGACAAGGCTCCAGGAGTACCTTATGGCAGCTTTCCAGTACCTGAACGGTGCCTATCAGAAAGCTGGAAAGGAAGAACTGTTCATGAGGGCATGTAGCAATAGGATGAGGGGGAATGGTTATAAACTAGGTAAGGGGAGATTTAGGTTGGATGTTAGGAAAAATATTCTTCAATATGAGGGTGGCAGATCTCTGGAACAGGGTGCCCAGAGAGGAGATGGAGACCTCATCCCTGGAGATATTCAAGGTCCAGCTTAAGGGCTCTGAGAAACCTGATCTAGTGAAGATATCCCTGCTCACTAAGGCGGTTTGGACTAGATGACCTTTAAAGGTCCCTTCCAACCTAACACATTCTATGGTTCTATGACAATCCCCTGGAAATTGTGGGTCTCTGCATTAGAATTCCATGAATATTTAACTAAAAAACCCAAAATAAATAGTCTTCTATTTCTTAAGCATGGTCATGCTGAGTTAGAGTGAGGTAGGCACTTTTGCATATTCTGGACCATGACTTGAAGAAAAATTCCTCTCGATTTCAGCCATTGGCCGCACTCAGTTGTGGACACTTCATCCACACCACCATAAGTCTGTTTATAAAATGATGAAAAGAAAATCCTGTTTGAACTGGAGGATTAATGTAGTCAGGGGGCTGCAGTAGGCAGAGAGGGTGTACGCTCATTTATCTTCTTGTAATGCAAGAGTTATGCATCAACTAGATTAGGAGTTACCAGGTCTCTGGCAAACGTAATGGGTGTGTTAATCACTTGCTTTTGGAGTTGTACAGTTTATAGACATACCTGTTTGGCATTTGGTGGCTAATTATAGATTTCTGTGTTTGAAAGTTCTTTTAATATTTTTTGTGGGTGATGTGGGTAAGCAAGAAAGCAGGGAGACATTTTTATCTTGGAAGGGGTTAGCAGCATTTGACAGAGAGTCATGTCCTAGCTTTTTCTAACCACCTATAGAAATAATTTTCATAGCTGTGTCCTCAGCAGACACGTACAGAGACAAACGCTGAGACTAGGAGGCATCTTATGCAGTGAGTGGATTCATCCTAGGAAGCAGCTGACAGCTATTTTCAGAAGGCAAACTCCTTCCTTGGGGTTTCTGCAAGGGAAAGGAAGTTTTCCAAAGGAACTGTGCTTAGTCTGCTGAGTCAGCATATCCTCAGGCTGCTCTGTATCAATCCTGTTCCCAGCTGGCATACCCCTATTAAGGGGTGCAAAGAGGGTCTCAGTTCGTTCCCAGGCCTGCAGTTCCCTCCCTTGGTGAATTTTTCTGCTTTCAAGGGCCATTTCTACCCTAATCAACTGAAAGTTGAGTTCTTTGGACCATTAGATATCTGTGTTCTTCCTCTCAGGAGGACGCTTATTCTGGCAAAAAAAAAAAAAATGAGAGGGGGATTGTTTATCTGCAGAGCTATTTGGCCAAGTCCCACTTTTAAACTGTAGCATTGTTATTTGGAAGGAAATGGAAACCCTGAGAGCCAGGGTAGGATACAGATTGCCTTAATATGGTCCAAGTCCTGTGGAAGTGATGTGTTGAGAGACCTGGGAGACTGAGAGAAACCCTCCAAAAAGTTAAAATGTTGGATGGAGATCTGTCTAAAGTAGGCTAAAGCAGTACCTGGCCTCCTGTCTGTCTCTGAAGCTCAGGGACTTGCCTCCAGACAGTACATTAGCTACCATATTAATTGACCTGGATGAGGGAGTAGGCTGAACAGTCATCAAATATGCTGATGACACAAAGCTGGGAGGGTTGGTGACACCCCAGAAGGTTGTGCTGCCATTCAACAAGATTTAGAGAGGCTGGAGAGCTGGGCAGGGAGAAATTGAATGAGATTTAAAAAGGGCAAGTGTAGGGTCTGGCATCTGGGGAGGAAGATGCCAGGAACCAGGATAGGTTGGGGACTGGGCTGCTGGGGAGCAGTGCAGGTGAGAGGGACCTGGGGGTCCTGGTGGGCAGCAGGATGACCATGAGCCAGCAATGTGCCCTTGTGGCCAAGAAGGCCAATGGCATCCTGGAGTGTATTAGAAAGGGAATGGCTAGTGGGTCTAGAGAGGTCCTTCTCCTCCCCTACTCTGCACTGGTGAGACCACACTTGGAATATTGTGTCCAGTTCTGGACCCTTCAGTTCCAGAAGGACATAGAAATCCCTGAAAGTGTCCAGTGCAGGGCCACCAGGATGATGAAGGGAGTGGAACATCTTCCTTCTGAGGACAGGCTGAGGGAGCTGGGTCTCTTTAGCTTGGAGGAGACTGAGGGGTGACCTCATTAATGTCTATAAATACATAAAGGATGAGTGTCAGCAGGACAGAGCCAGGCTCTTCTCGGTGATGGCCAGTGACAGGACAAGGAGCAACAGGTCCAAGATGGAACACAGAAAGTTCCATCTGATTGTAAGGAAAAACATTTTCACGGTGAGGATGACAGAGCCCTATAACAGGCTGCCAGAGAGGTTGTGGAGTCTCCTTCTCTGGAGACATTCAAGACCAATCTGGACACATTCCTGTGTGATTTAATCTAGGTGATCCTGCTCAGGCAGAGGGGGTGGACTAGATGATCTTTTGAGGTCCCTTCCAACTCCTGACATTCTGTGATTCTGTGATGCTCTGTTCAACCTGGAGCTAGACCCTACAGCCCTTTCTGGAGATGGGTATCCAGCTGAGAGGGGGTTACTGCTTGTGGTTGTGTGGTCCTTTCCTTTCTGCATGATGAGACAGCTGGAAGCTCACAAGTCCCATGTCCTGGGTCTTTTTCTACCTGTTATCAGGCTAACAAACTTCCTGGGTTTAGTGTTTCACTCCTTCCTAATGAAAGTGGCACTGGGAGTGCCCGACTCAAAGGATCAGAAAGAGACCATGTCATAGTGTGACCACCTAGATGGGACTTGGAGCAAGGAGGTCTTTCTTTGGCTCTGGTCCATGGCTATGCCCTTTGCCTTGTAGACACTGGATTCTCAGCAGAAAGATTCCTAGTAGCTAAAAGCTGTTCAGATATGTTATGTAAAGGGTTCACATCATAGGGGACCATGTGATATGAGCCAGATTCAGGGAGATGACAGACCACAAGGAATCAGGAAGAACATTAGAATTATATGATGGCTTGGGTTGGAAAGGACATTTAAGATCATCTAGTCTGAACCCCTGCCACGATTAGGAACACATGGGTTTTTAGGAACACATGGGTTTTAGGAGAAGATGAGATGCTCCAAAATTCGTGGACATCCAGTGAATGGAACAGGTAGCATAAAAGTATTTGTTTGAAAAATCTGGTTCTTCCCTTGATGGACATCACCACCTTGTTGGAAGTGAGAACTGAATGTTCAGTGACATAGGTGAGATAGGCAAAAAGGTCCTTAAAGATAGAGATGTGTTATGTTTCAGGGAAAAGAGAGCACAAGAACCAATGGATAGTGCATTGAGGTGCACAGTCAAAAACATGGACTAGGAAATGTGCTTTTCTATAGGGAGAGTGAATGAAAAAGGAAGGAGAGAGGGAGATTGCAGTAACCAAAACGTGAATGTCTGTCTCTCTTCCCTTTCTCTTTCTGTGATTGAACCCCTGAGCAGGCTCTCACAGGCAGCACAAATGGAAGCACAAGCTTTTGGAAACTGTGTGCAACCTGCTGTCATAACATGGCATGGCTGGCACAAGGAGCAGCCACATGCTTAACTTGTACGTGAGAGACAGCCTGCCATGGAGAAGAAAAGATCTTTCCACCTTCATGTGGACTTCTGACAAAGAGTAAATGGATAGGGAGGAAGCAGCTGAAACCAGAAGAGAAAATAAGATGTAAAAACAAAAAAATGCAAACAGACCAGGGGGCACTGAGTAACAATTAGACTAATGTGAGATTAATTTTAAGTGTTTTAACCATTCATGCTGAGTGATTAAGTGCTGTGAGAATTGACAACTCTGATTATCTGCTCAGAAGTGTATTTATGCCTGTCAAGAACAAAATGACATGTTAGAAACAGCCTCACCTTCCCCACCTGTATCTGGTATGTAGTTTGTAAAGCACAATTCATCAGTCTGTATTAATCAGAATGGTAACAGTGAATTGTGTCTGAATTAAGCCCATGCACATCTGATGCAATATTAACTGCTCAGCAGATTTTTGTACATGGGATTAGGACTGTGTGACTTTTCCAGTATTACAGACCTGGTTTCAGGTTGCTGAAACCTGTCTGAGCCCTTGGAGAATCTGCTGTTCTTATATATTATGGCCTCATCAGCACCCGCTCAGAGGTACCACATCAGCATCTCAAGTGTGAGTGAGGGCACAAGGTTTGTTTTCCTGTCATCTAACTTTAGATATCTACAAGTGTGTGTCCTTGGAGTAAGAACTGTCATTCTTCTGCCCATTCCACCTGACTGGTTCCACTTGCTTCTGTCTTTCAGAAAGAAGTGTAAGGTCACAGGCAGATATTCCTGGGTGTCTGGTATCTCTGGAGGTTTCCAGATGGTTTCTTGACTACTGTTGGTGCCTCTTGATGTGCCTGTTAGTTGGTGTGAAGTCAAAGCTGAAATGTGGATTCATGAATTTTTGTTTCCCACCTAAATATTTCTAAAGTATTGTTCATAATGTCTGCTGGTAGCATGTGCCAACTTGAAGCCTGAGCATGTTCCACACTAACTCCAGCTCCATTTAAGATGCTCATAACTTCTGAAACAAATTCTATTGGCTCTGCAAGCTCTCATTTTTGGCCCTAGCTCAAGAGTCGTTTTTTTTTTTAAAGTATGAGAACAGTGTTTCCAGCCACACTTCAGAGCGATGTGAGTGGGGAAAAATGTACTTTTTTCTGTATACTTGGTTTGAAGGTCATGATTTCATAACGAAAAGCGGTGGAAGTTAGAAGGTTAATGGAAACTCAGAGCTGAAGCATTAACTCAGCAGGTAGCTTCCTCTCTCTTATGTCCTATTGAGAACACACAAATGTCCCTCTGACTTGAGGAAATTTTGCATAAAATATGTTGTTATTTTAAAATCCCACCAGAACACAGAGTGACATGGTAATGCAGTAATACAAAAGTTGAAGTACAATTAGGCAGCTATAGCATTAAAATGGGGCAAAAAGAGTAGGACAGGCTGCCTGTCAGCATGCAATTGAGAGATAAACTTGAAGGGGCATTGCACAAGAGTGTGAAACATGAGAGGACACATAATTGGTATGGACCTGTGCAATTCTAGCTTATAAGATTATGCACAAATTAGGAATTGTATAGGAACATCTGTGCCTGGTTTTGTGTTGCATTTGGAATTGAGATGTTCTGTAAATTTTATTCCAAATCCAGCTCTTGAGAGATCACCAGATCGCAGATGATAAGACCCATGAGAATGTGTACATTCATCTAGAAATGAACTTCTAACCTCAAGTTTGTGATGCTAATCACATCACTGATTACTTTCCCAGCAGTTCTTACTTATTGTGCTCAGCATCTATGAAGTGCTAGTGTGCTTGGCAGTCTATGACAAGACACTGAGTTTATTGAAGCCACATAATGCTGATGTAATGATAAAAAAGAGGTAGGCTTGATGACTGTTTCACGAAGTGGTGTAAACCAGCATTGTCCAATTAAGAATACAATAGGCAGGAGAGAATGCTATAAAATGACACTTCTTTTCTTTTGTAGTGCCTTTTTTCTTGTGGGAGAAGCCAAGTGTTGAGTAGCCTCAAAGGCTGGGCTGGAGAACGCCTTCTTCCCAAACACATGCTGCAACCAGCTCAAAATTGATGCATCCTGTGTGAAAAAAAAAAAAAAAAAAGAGAGATTTGCTGTATTAGGGCTCCTCTAGCATCATTCTGACAAGCTGTATTGGGAGATATGCTTTGAAAAGGATACAGCTTATATGTACTTATTCAGTATTATTTCTGGTGAGCAATACAGCTTTTAGCACAGCAGAGGAGAGGGCGATGTAACCAGAATGCCCTGTGTCCGTCAGCTCAAAGGCTGCATTTAGTCCCATTTATTTTAAACTTCACCTAATAGCTACCTTTCATTCTAAATACCTTGAATTAATTAGATGTATTGCTTAGGAAAAAATGAGTCACTCTGTGTGACTTGTATGTGTGACTTAGCTGCATAAAATATTAGAAATCTATAGTGCTGTAAGTTTGTAAGTCGGTTGGAGAAAGTTCTCTTGAATGCCATGAAGTAACCCAGTTTTTCATACTGATTTCCTCTTAGTTGAATGATTAAAACAAGGAATTGAGAAAGACAGATTTGCTATCATTGTCATTTGAAACACATTTATAAGCTCTTATTTTTCAAACTATTTTCTTTCCCAATTCTGCTTCATCGTGACATGCAAAAAATCAGTGGGCAGTGGTAAAATCTAGAATAAAATAACCCACATGTCATTACAATATTGCTCATTATCACTACTGTTTCACAAGTTAGATGTGAATTTATTTTACATGAAGGATTTATTGTCTTTTAACAGTGATTGCTGCTTATGACATTAATATTCTGCTTGTTACTGTCTGTAGTATTGGCATTGTTAACCTTCATGCTCTGGAGCAAGACAGTGCCGCAGTGACACATTTAAAAAACATAAATTCTATCTGCAGTGGATAACAGAGGTTTAAAACTGTGGAAAGATTCTAGGCTTCCAGCTCTTTAGTGCCTGTATCACCTTTAGGAATCATTTGGAGATATATTTTTAAGATATTTAGCTATCTGAAGATACCCGGGAGGATGTTTGAAAGTGCTTTGACCCTTAGTTACTGTGGGAAGTTACTTGCATCATAAGGTACCTAATAATCTTTAGAAGTCTGATCCTTGGCTACTAAGTGGGTGTTTTAAAAAATGTTACTTGCATGACATGGGTAAAGAGGGAGCTGCAATTTAAAGTACTTTTTACTGGGCAGGTGACTGCAAGTACAAGCCTGGCTTCTGGTTTAAACTTCTCCGCTACCTCTCCAAAGGCCCTTTGGAGACATTTGTGAATCCAGGTTTCTCTCTCCTTAAAAATAGAAACTTATAGATAGGGTCCCTGTACACCACAGTAATACAAGTAGCAAGAATAAATGAACTTCAACACAATTTAATTTGTAATTAGACCCCTTTTATCATATCCTTTGTAAAACTGGGGAGATTAACTTTCTCAGCCCTATTCTCACCTGTTTAAAACTCAATTAGCTGTTATACACAAGCCAAATACAACCTTATTAGCAAAGGTTACTGCTAATTGGGTTGTTCTGGTTAAGTGACTTTTCTGTCACTTGACTTTTCTGTCGAGCTCAGGTCTGCTTTGGACTCCACAGTGATGCTGCCAAAATTTGAATCCAGCCAAGTGAGACCCACAGGGGTTTTGCCTGATTAAAGGTTTCAAGATTTGGTCCAGATGAATTATGCCACAATAATTGTGCCTGTTGCTGGGATTTTTCTTTCTCTTCTGTCCCTCTGTCCCTCTCCTTCTTGCCTGAAGACCATGCACAAAGCAAGCTCAATAGCAGTGGAAATAGAAGACATATTTTTGTCTCTAGTATCTGGGAAGACTCAAAATAAAACATGCTTGAACATCAGTAGCCTTCACTCAGTGTTAAAGTGGCACGTTCGTTTACAGCAGATTGAAGCTTTATGTCCCTCTGTCATTGCAGAGGAGTGGCCCCAGGATGTTTGGTAGTCCTGCTGCTTTCATGCAGGTGTCAGAAGTGAATCTGCCTTAGAGTTCAGCTTTCTTGACACTGTGATTGAGGACAGTAACTCATAAAAAACACAGAGTGATACGGTTGTCCTCTGAGATCAATCCTCTGCTGTGCAGGTTTCCCACTTACTCTCTTATGGTATAGGGTGTATATGACTCACCCGAGGGCTATTGGCACTTCCCACAGGCAACCGGGGGAGCCATCTTCTGTGTAGGAGTGCCCTAATACAGTGATGATGAAATGTGGAAACCTGCCTAGCTTCTTACTTATCCTTCTGTCTTTCTCAATAAATAAAATAAATTGGCTTCCCAGAAGCTTGCTGGGAAGCAGTGAGTTTTCTGGCAGGTTGTTAATGACGAGTTTGTCATGTGGCTCATCCCTGCAGACTGAGCATTTGAGTCAGACCACTGTTGAGAAGTGAGCTCAGGCTTGCCCAGGAGCTCCAGGAGAGCTGTGCTCCAGCATCCTGGTGTGTTGGCTTTACCACTCCCTGGTCATGTGACATTGAGGCCACCCAGGTGGGCAGGGTGCAAGCTGGCACAGCTGATTCACAGTGCTCCTCATGGCACAGATACATCAAGATTTGATCAAGATTCAAACCCACATGCTCTAGAAGGAGATAAGTTGTTGTTGTTGTTGTTGTTGTTGTTGTTGTTGTTGTTGTTGTTGTTGTTGTTGTTATCGTTATCATTGTCATCATTATTATCATTATTATCATTATAATACCCCCTGCACTCATAGGATCTTACACCACTTTTGGAGAGCATTTGATGTTCCTCTCTGTAGGAGGCAACTGCAATCAGGCAAACTTGACAGTGTTGCCTCTAGCATGGCATTGAAAAAATGAAATGAGCTTTAATTATTATATTCTCACTCAAGCTTACAGAACCTAAAGAAGGCTTGTAGTTTTCTAGGCTGCTCAGCAACAATACCTGGTAGCCCAATCTGCAGAGTTGAGTAAGCAAAGGAGACATCAATTTCATCCAAGGGGACAAGAAACTTTTTCTCAGGATGTCATTTGTGATCAGCTTTCATTTGCTTTTCTGTTCTTGCTGTGGAGACGATGCAGTTTTGAGGTGTAAACCACTTTGTATATGAATGTAGAGCATAGTCCTGCACCATGCTGTGAGCCAAAGTGTCCTTTTGGTTACACCACTGTCCTCCAAGTACATAAATGATCTCCACCTCTGTGCTGTTACTTGTTCTTATCATCAGCAATATGGATCCACCTCACCCACATGTGCTAGATAGTAGGGTAACCCAATAGCTAAAGATCCTTCACAAGGCACAGCTGGGAGTCCCAGCTCTGTCACACCTCCCTGGAGACATCTACATTTATTTCCCATGTGGTAGAATGAAATACTTAGTTTTGTGCCATCTTTCAGTTCTGCACTCATTCGAATAGACAGTTATCCATGTTTTTGTGAGACTTATCTACACAGGTGTGTGGGTGGTGAAACGTTCACCTTTCATTAGTATGTATTCAAACCAGCCAAGGAGATAATAGTAGACAACAACATCCCCGTGTCTGTTTCAAATGGGTATTTCACGGATGGCAGAGCTCTCTCTTCAGAAGTGTAGTATCTGCTGCCAGGATTCAGATATAACCAAGTGCATGTGTACATACTGCACTCATCTGAGAACCAAGAGGCTAAGAAAAGAGCATTATACCAGTTATTCAAGTCTTCGTTCACTGTAAACTAATAAGAGCTCCTCATTTGGTGAGGCAATGTGCAGGGATAGATGCTCTGACTGCAGCCAGATCAATCTTCCAAGAGGGTCAGTCTTGCTCTTTAAGCCAATGTTTTTCAAGGGGGTCACAAATAGAGTACTGCTTTTTTCATCTGGTGTCACATAAAACCCCTTCAGACCAGCCCACCTCAGCCCAGGAGTTGCTCACCACCTTTAACTGCACGTAGCTCCTCATGTCTTCCAGGCAAGGGAGTGGGAATCAGCTATAATTACTGGCTGCACATGTAAATCCTCACTCCTCCACACTGGAAAAATGGGGCTGCTGCCAACAACTAAAAGATGGCTCACTGGTTTTGGCTGAGATAAATCCTTGCAGCCACTACTTTTATCTTTTTCACCTTTAATGATTAATTCATCATTAATATTTGTTTTGATGTGTTTCAAATTAAACAGTCTGGAGGTTTTTGCTCAAGTTTACAAGCCTTTTTGAATGCTGCCAAGTGGGACCTGCTGCTTGGTGATGGCTTGGTCTCTTCCTCCAGCCTCAACGGCTCGACGTTGCATCAGGGGAAGTTTAAGTTAGATATTAGGAAAAATTTCTTTACTGAAAGTTTTGTCAGATATTGGAACAGGCTGCCCAGGGAGGTGGTTGAGTCACCATCCCTGGAGGGGGTTTAAAGAAGAGTAGATGTTGTACTTGGTGACATGGTCTAGTTTTGGACCTAGTGGGGCTGGATAGATGGTTGGATTTGATGATCTTTAAGTTCTTTTCCAACCAAAGCCATTCTATGATTCTATGATTCATGGAAATCAGGGATGGCATTGACATGGGGATATTCCTATTGCCTTAAATGAGCTTCAGGTCCTACTATAGGAATTCAAGCATTTCAGAAGGTTATTTGGTCATGGTCTTCCTGATGGAGCTGTGACTTGTTGTCATAGTATTGGTCATGGTCTTCCTGATGGAGCTGTGAGTTGTTGTCATAGTAGACCGAGAACTTGATTTTCTTTTTCCTTAAAGGCAACTGAGCAGCCCTTACATGAAAACACCAGAAGTGGGGTGGCCAGCAGGGACAAGGGAGGTGATCATCCCTCTCTACTCTGCCCTCAAGAGGCCCCATCTGCAGTACTGTGTCCAGACCTGGGGGCCCCAATTCAAGAAAGATGTGGAGCTGTTGGAGAGGGTTCAGAGGAGGCCACAAGGAGGATCAGGGGCTGGAGCACCTACCCTATGAGGACAGGCTATTAGATCTGGGCTTGTTCAGCCTGGAGAAGAGAAGGCTGCGGGGGGATCTCACTGCAGCCTTCCAGTACTTAAAGGGAGTGTATGGACAGGAGGGGAAATGGATTTTCACAAAGATAGATAGTGGTAAGACAAGGGGAATGGATTGAAGCTGGAGGATGGAAGGTTTAGATTGGAGATCAGGGGGAAGTTCTTCACAGAGAGAGTGGTGAGGTGCTGGAACAGGCTGCCCAGAGAGGTGGGGGATGCCCCAAGCCTGGAGGTGTTCAAGGCCAGGTTGGATGGAGCCCTGGGCAACCTTGTCTAGCTCCAGGCGTGGAAGTTGGTGGCCCTGCCTGTGGCAGGGGATTGGAACTTAATGATCCTTGGGGTCCCTTCCAACCCAGACCAGTCTGGGATTCTGGGATTCTGTGATACAAGTTGTCACAAGGTTGGCACCTAACTCCAGGTGTGCATTCTAGGGGTCATTTTTATTTTTATTCTCCAAGTGCCCATATTAATTTGTTACTTTTATGTGGGATTATTAAGTTTCGCCTATGCCTAGTGAAAACCCATGCATTTGTGTTTGAGATGTTCAGCCTTTGTCTGAGTTCTGCTGAGATCTGGGTACGAGGCAGAACAGACCATAACCTCAGGCTGTGTCTCAAGGGAGGCAACAAGCCTGTTGGCTCACTCATTGTGTGATTAATGCAGCCAGAAGCATGCCCAGCACAACAGCTGGAGTCAACTATTGTTTCAGAAATGGTCAGGAAGCTTCCTCCAGCATCACTTTTACTCTGTGCCTGATGGCTAGAAAGTACCCCCAGGAGGAAAATACATGTATGCAGGGCCTGAGGAGTTTGATATTTCTTGCTCAGGAGGAACCTGGGAGGCTTTCTTTAGAGGAGCAAACAGCCCCCCCCTCTTCAAGCTGCACTGCTGTGCAGAGCAGTGTGGGAAGTCATAGGACCAGGCAAATTGCAAATGCCACTGGGAGTGAGTGAGCCAGACCAGTCTGTGCTCACAGAATCTGGAGAAATCAGAAATGAAGGATTACACTGCTAGGGAGTATAACACAAGGTAGGGCACAGATAAGATGTATGTGCATAGGTTTTGTCACAGACAGTCTTACAGCTGCTTAACTACACAGCTCAGGTTTCCAGATGCAACATGTCTCTGACTTGACATTATCACTGTGAATCTCGTGAGAATATTTTACGGATGTAGTATGTAAGGCTGGTGTTCATGATAGAAGATGTAGTTCTGGGGAAGAAAGGCCATTGACATTGTTGGAAAGCTTTCTGGGTCTTCACCCTTGAGTAACAGGACATCTCAGGGTCATTGGTAGGATCAAATGGTGACAAGTAGATGAAATGGAGAGAGATCAAGCTGTATAAGCATGAGATATGGTCTCCTGACACCTCCCCATCCTTTCTCCTCTTTTCAGTGGGTTATACTCCATGTAAGTCCCAGAAGAGGCAGGTGCATTGATAGAATCACTCAGCACTCTAATAGGACACTATGATTTTGGCAATTACATGCCAAATTGAAGCGTTAAATCCTAAAAAAAACCCCTAAACTAAAACCACCCCAAACATTACTTTTTAAATCATCACCATCTTCTAAGGCTAATAGAAGTTGGTCTTTTGGTGGGCATCTGTCTCTTTCCTGAGTTTTGGCTGACCCTGCTTCCTACAAATGTCAGCTTTGAGCCACTTGCTGTTCACTAGCAGTACCAGGGCTTTTTATAGAATCATAGAATAAAATCACCTGGGTTGGAAGAGACCTTAAAGATCATCAAGTTCAGCCACAGCCTAACCCTGCCTAGATCCTAACCTCTAGATCATGTCCTTCAGCACCTCATCTATTCACCTTTAAAAACCTCCAGGGATAGTGAACTCCACAACTTCCCTGGGCAGCCTATTCCAATGCTTGACAACTCTTTTAGTAAAGACATTTTTCCTGATGTCCAACTTAAATCTCCCCTGATGCAATTTATAACCATTTCCTCTTGTCCAGTCTCCTCTTTAGCAACAGCTGAGGGAAGGTATATGAAGATGTAGTTCATTCCTTTACATTTGCCTTTGCATCCCATCTCCTATGGTGTCCAGAGTCGTTCTCAGTTTTCCAAAGCAGACAGGACTGTACAATAATGTTTTCTACACACTCTAATTAACCAGACAGAAGCATAGAGATCCTAAAGATATTAGTAAAGACACTAATTTCCTTCATGTGTTGTGAGCAGTCTGTTGTTTGGAGACCACACATGACATCAAAATTCAACTCTTTGGCCTTCCAGCCACAGAGATTTAGCTAATCTGGCCAGACAATCAACATATGGGCACTGAACCATCTGGCTTTGAGCTGGAATTAGCTCTCCTGTGTCCAGTCATTAGATCAAGCAAGGCAAGATGGGCAACATGGATGGGAACAAAAGGTATCGCAGTGGCAGGAGATCAGAGGGGGTCAAAAATGCTGCCTGGCAATGAGACATAGTTAGTGCCATTTCTTTCTGCTCATAAATACCAGTTCTCTTTGATTTTTAATGCCAGCTAATATTGAATACTGAATCCAGTAAACCTCCTCCAGCTCTTTGCAACAAGCAAATTAAGGATATAACTTCAAAAAGTCAGCAATCTACATGCAGTAAGAGAGAAAAGGCAGATTTTTTAGTTTTGTAAGCTCCATCCACCTTTGCTAAGAAACAGCAACATCTGCCTGGTTTTTTGTTCTGTGTCTAGTTGAGGTATCACTAACTTTCACATTATTTGCATGTGTGCTCATGAGTGAGATGATCTGAGACAGTGGAGACCAAAGCTTTTCCTGTAGCCACAGCAGCTGTCATCACTGCAGTACCACGTACTTGTTGGCTGGGGGTGAGCAGGAACAGTGCGTGGGATATGAAGTCGTAGAAATTAATCTCAGTGCAATTAAACTGCTTGGGGCCACATCTCCTGGCTGCTTGGAACGATCAAACAGTGCTGTCAGTAGACTGTTTGTACAGTTTACACAGTGCTGGTATAAAAGGCATTCCTTTTGAGTCACCTGAAATCATCAAGGTGACAACAGTGTGGCCAGCAGGTTCTCCTCCCCTCTCCTCTGACTTGGCAAGACCACATCTGAAATGTGTGTGTAATGCTGGGCTCCCTGGACCAAGAAGGACGGGGAGCTACTGGACGTGGTACAGAAAAGGGCAACAAAGATGACTAGGGACTAAAATATCTCTCTTACGAAGAGAGGCTGAGGGACTTGGGACTTTTTAACCTAGAGAAGTCTGAGGGGGGAACTTATCAATGCATATAAATACTTGAGGGGTGGGGGTCAGGAGGATGGGTCAGTATTTTTTCAGTGGTGCACAGTGACAGGACAAGAGGCAGTGGGTATAAACTTGAATATAAGAAGTTTCTAAACTTCCCCACCTTAACATGAGGAGGAGCCTCTTTACAGTGAAGGTGGCAGAGCACTGGGACAGGTTGCTGTTGTGGAGACTTCATCTCCAGAGATATTCAAAACCTGCCTGGATGCTGTCCTGTGTGACCTAATCTAGGTGACCCTGATCTAGCAGGGAGGTTGGGCTAGATGATCTCCAGCAGTCCCTTCCAATCCCTATCATTCTGTGATTCTGTAAAATCCAATTCAAAACATAAAATCCCACCAGAGAGTTTGTGCCCTGTTTGAGGGGAAAAGGTCTTCCATATAACCACCTTTTACAGGACCAACCCGGGCACATTCCTGTGTGATTTAATCTGGGTGATCCTGCTCAGGCAGGGGGCTGGGACTAGATGATCTTTCCAGGTCCCTTCCAACTCCTAATGTTCTGTGATTCTGTGACACAAGATACCAGAGAGCCATTGCATGAGAAAGACCTCACAAATACCAACTGTGCAAAAAATGAAAGCTTGAACTGGAGCTTATGTTTCTTGTTTTCACACCAGAAAGTCCATGTGGGAGGGAAACCTGGACGATGGGAGAAGTGTCATGCTGAACCCTGCTCACGCAAATGTCAGTGAAGCTATATGGGGAATATCCATCTGTAAAATACCCATCCTGGAGGATGTTTGGGGGCTACAAGATAAGAAAGGAGGGGGTTAGATGTAGAGATATGGTACCTCACATCATACATGTCCTGTGGTTTTTTCAAAGGTCTGACTTATAAGAGGCCTGGCATCAAGAAAAGGCACTACAAGTCCCATCAGTATTTGAAGCTTTGTCTGGACCAGGAGAGGAGTCCAGAGCTCTGCTGCATTCAAACAGCCTTTTCCAGGACAGCCATCAGTTTCCTTCCCCATACCAACATCTCACTTCCCCTGTTCACCTCTTAGCAGAGGCATCACTTTTTTTTTCCTTGGGAGCAGTTTGGTTTGTTCCCATAAGTTCTCACAGCATTACAAGCCACCTGAAGATTTTTTTGGTAGTTTTCTTTCCTGTGGAAAGCAGTCTGATACCATCACTCCATGTGAATGTGTGAGACTATCCTAATACCTGTTGAAATTACAGACTCTTTCAACCAAACAAGACAGTGGAGCAGAGGTAAGTTTCTAGTGTAATCCAGAGCAGAAGCTGACTTAGCCAACCAGTGAATTCCTCAAGCCCAGTAACCCCCGTGCTGATCTGTACATGTGGAAAAAAAACAGACCATTCATTTGCAAAGTAATTTTCTGTTTCTCAATGCTACAACTCCTTACAGAATTGGGTTTTGTTATTTCTGGCTTTCACAAAATTGTTTGTGCTTTCTTGTGGCATTTCATGCATGACACGTGCTGTTCACGGAGGTGTGGCATTAGATGTCCTGTTTTGCACATGTAACACTCTGACTGGGAAAGAGAAGGAACCTGCCTTACTTAAATAGCTCTTGCATTTTCCCAAGCTTTTTTTTTTTTTGCAGGATTCTTCTAACTGATCCTAGTTTTCAGTGTTAAATATAATAGATGGTAATACAAGTGATTCATTCATAGTTTATAGCATGTGTTTGCAGCTGGGTTATTTAACATCCTCTCCTGGTAGTTTGGCAGTCAACAGCACAGCAAAACTTCAGTCCTCTGATTTTATCTGTGTAAGGTGACATCTCTCTAATTAACAATCTGTGGCAATATGCAACCAGGTTTTTTTTAGTTCTTTGGCCTGTGAGATATCCAGGAATCAGTAGAGATGTACAGGAAGCCAGTCCTTAGAAGTTTTAGTTTCCCTTACTGTACATCAACTTCCCTGTATTAATCCTTTGCTTCTTAAAAGCAATCTCCAGACAAAGACCATGGAATATTTTGATTTTTTGAAATTATTTTGTGTGTGTAGGTGAATGTTGAAGTGCATTTTATCCCATTAAGGCCAGGTGTGATCCTGTTGGACTTGTGCCTTTCTGGTGGCAGGGAGTAAGACGTGGAAGACCCTTCCTGACTCATGGTAAGGGTGTATTTTAGCATCACTTGAGTGCCACAACACATTGCTCATCACTACTCCAAAATCACAACGCACCCAGTTTGGTGTGATGGAAACTTGTGCAGGGCCAAATGCTGCTCCTGGTCAAGTTGTATCTTGTTTCAAGGACAGGTAGCAGCTCCATCAGAGTCAGATGTTTCTGTGTTTCAACAGCACTGGGTGCTGTAGCAGTCAGGGAAAAGTGATGATTCCCCCATCAACACTCTTGTGCAATGACTCCATAGCAAGCAAAGGGAACCAGCCTGTGTCAGGGCTCTGCAACAGATCAAACACTCTCCCATCAGCTCTTATTTGCACAGCTGCCATGCCCAAAAAGGTCACCTGAAGTTGCTGGTTGCCCAGTTCAGTTTTGCTCCTTTAGGTTTTGCCTGGCAATTTACACATATGTTAAAGTACTGCTCGGGTGCAGCATTACCTCCAGTTGTTTGTGTTGCTGACACCTTTATAACAGTGTATGGGCAGAATCACAGACCTGAACAGCTGGAGAGGAGACCTGACAATTCTGCATGGTTGCACCTTGCCTGTGGTATGGCATCCAGATCAGTGCTGCTCTGAAACTGGTGAATCCACCATTTCTTGTTGTAGTTTCTTGCCAGGTTTAATCACTCTATATTTTTTTTTATACTTAAATTTCCTTGTTACTTCTAGATTTATTTTCCTCTTCTTTGTCCCCTGGATGGCAGCATCTTATGGGACTTCTTGGGTGAAGAGCCCTGAGCAAATCCATCAGAATATTCCTGATGAACAGAGCAGCAGTGGACAGAGTTGTCGCACATTAGGGAGATGCACAGAGCACCTGGGGTTTACCAGGAAGGACAGAAAACAGCAAGTGTGATGAGGGGGTGGTTAGAAGGGTATTAAGGGAGATTTCTTTTCTGGACATTTCCTTGTTCATAATGATTTATGTAATCTGATCTAATTTGCTTTAACCAAGTCCTGTTTTGATGTTCACTTCCAGAGCTCTATTTCTTTGAAAACAATTAACAGGAACTGCTGTCACCCCAGCCTATGTCCATGTTCCCTTTGCTACTGCCATGATGCTGCACCACAGGGATACCAGTGTGTTGCTTTGTGCAGAGTTAATCCAGAGCAGGTTTCTCTGTTGCAGGGTGGGAGCCACACGGGAATGGGGGAGGGCAGAGGGGGAGGGCAAGGGGAAGAGAACGTCTACAGAGAAGTGGGATTAAGAGCGTCTCACCGGGATGAGGTAATGGCCTACTGGTTAAGAAAATACTCTGGGGTTGGGGGATGTTATTTTGGCCTCCTGTGCTCCCTCTTCTCATGTGATTACATAAAAACTTCTAGCTTTTCTGCATGCCACTTCTCCTTCTGTAAAGCGAGAGCAGCACCTTTTAAAAAAATAAATCCTGGCAGGTCTTGAGGAGATCAGATAGTCCAGTGAGTATTTCTGCTAAGCGAGATCACCAGTGGGGCTGCGTGGAGGCATTTGGAGGCTTAGCAGAATGAATCCCCTGAACTTTTGGGATTCACTCAGTGCTTCTAGAAGAGGATAAAAGCAGAGTTAATTAAGCCGTTCCCAAATCCCTCCTGATCCGTGACCATCAAGTAGCTGCCGCTGCACAGTGCTTTCCTCGGCTCTTGATGTACCTGAGCATCTGTGCAAGCCAGAAGTGTTTGGCTGTTACCCATGTCTGGCACTGCTGACCCATTGCAGAGAGAAGGACAAATGTGTCCCAATCCCCTTTGGCCTTTGTGGTATCCAGCAGGGACAGGGAGGTGATCGTCCCTCTCTACTCTGCCCTCAAGAGGCCCCATCTGCAGTACTGTGTCCAGATCTGGGGCCCCCAATTCAAGAAAGATGTGGAGCTGTTGGAGAGGGTTCAGAGGAGGCCACAAGGATGATCAGGGGCTGGAGCACTTTCCCTGTGAAGACAAGTTGAAGGAACTGGGCTTGTTCAGCCTGGAGAAAAGAAGGCTGTGGGGGGATCTCACTGCAGCCTTCCAGTACTTAAAGGGAGTGTATGGACAGGAGGGAANCCTGCCTGTGTCAGGGGGTTGGAACTTGATGATCCTTAGGGTCTCTTCCAACCCAGACCTGTCTGTGATTCTGTGATTCTGTGATCAACATTGAAAATGCTGTGACAACCCTGCACCTGATTTCCCGAACATCGGGGGGTTCTTGTAATGAGCAGTATCTAGCCTCGAAGGGTTAATTATCGTGTGTCGGGGCTGTAGGAGATGCTCAGCCGTGCTTGGAAGTGGAGAAAGGAGCACGGTGATTTCTGCGGGTGACAGAGGAGCATGTGGCTGCTGCTGGCTGCAGTGACCTCTGCTGGAAATCCCACGGATGCTCTGGTCCAGCTTCAGAATCACAATCTGCAACTTGATCTAAACCATAGGGTTTTCCCGAAGCAATTTCCATCGATTTTTTTATTCCAATCTTTTCTAAATGTTGCATTCCATTTTCCTTTAAATAGCTTGTTATTTGAGAGCCCATCTGAGTAGAGAAATGCTGTGTGGTACAAGCTGCTTCAATTGCAGGCGTGTGATGTGCACTTCGCCAGGATTATTAAGCACTGTGTAACTCCACGATTAAGGCCTTTCTGGTCCTGGAGAGACTGAGATAAAGGAGAAAAAAATGCTTCCTTCCCATGTGAGCAAGCCATCTGAGTGCAGCTGGGGTGGGTGGTGCCCACAGGCATCACCTCCCAAAGGGACATCTTCCAAACACCGTTATCCCTACTGGGAGGTGTCTCCCCTTGTACTTTGGGGGTGAGTTGGCTTCTTCTGCTGCCTTCTTCCAACTTACACTTTGTATTCGCTGTCTTCTTGAATCCAATGCCCTTATGTCCTGCATCTAAGGTCAAGGAGACACGGGTTGGCTCAATCGAGGACACCACAGTGGTAGGACTAAACCCTTTCTCCCCTTTCATTTTAAAACCAGCCAAGTTTATCTGCCTTCAGAGAGCCCAGCAGCACGGTGCCTATTTGGTTTGCAAATCAGAAAGGGAAGAGGGTCTTGCGGCAACCCCCAGCGTGCGGCGTTGCATGTCTGATGAGCGCTTTTCTGGCCTCTGCCTCCCCTGGCTGTTCAAGTTTGTGGGTAACCCACCCACCAGCCCTGTGTGTGACAGTTAGGAGTTGCTGGCAGCTGTCTCACGGGGGGGTGGGTTGATTTGGAGAACCTCTGAGGTTCTCAAAAATAGAAATGCAAAGCATTAAGATGTGCGCAGTAAAAACGGAAAGGTTTTAAACAGATAATGCTGGAGTAGATTATTTGTTTTAAAATTGCCTTGATCATGATGGAATATGCTACACAAATTATGATATGGATGTGCATGTGCACAAGGAATATGTATAAATAATTATAATTCCCTTTAAAATCCACTATTTGCTTGAAATGTAGTTTGGGATCCAAGTGTATCTTCAACTAATGAGGCAAAACTCCTTTGCCCCCACTGTAACTCTGAAGGGACCAGGCATTTGACCTACAAGCAACGTTTCCAGACATGTATCATGTAAAGCCAAGTGGGTGGTGTATTGGTTTCCTGATGTCAGTATTAAGAACTTAATTTGTGATGCAGTATACCTGAAAATTTTGCTAAAATATCATGGGATTTTTCAGATATTTATGTAAAGTGAGGAACTTACTCAGGTATTTGTTGGTCTGACATCCTCTAGTGTGTAATATTTGGGCTCGTTTATTGTTGATGTTAAATTTCCTGTGTGTGAAGGTCCTTATATGAATGCAGCTTTTGATGACTGATTATGGGTGGAAATTCAGGTCAGTCATAATCTTCCCAGTGAATTCAGAGGAAATTGGATTAGTCTGCATTCTTACGGGAAGGATCCTGCCAGGCGCAGGGGACCTTCTGCTCTCAGCATCTTCAAGCAGACATTAGGGCATTTGGGACCATTGAGGCTGTGGCTCTGAAACCTGATTAAGCATCTTAATTAAGCTATTTGAACCTTGAAACATGTAGAGAGTTTTGCATTTGCTGATAATGCACTTCTACTTTCTTTCTGAACATGTCCATCTCTTGTTTAATGAGTGGTCCCTGCTTAGTGTTTCCCAGCTTTCTCTTCCTCTTAAAATGATTGGCTGAAATTGGTGTAATTAATATTGTACCCCTGGAGTTGTACTGGAAGTCTCTTTAGGGTTTGCACAAGTTAGATGTATCTTTTGTAAATTATTTGTAAGCATTTAAGGAGCTAACCCAGAGACACACTGCTCTGCATAATTAAATAGATGGATACATGTAGAGATTATTTTTCTCTTTAAAGTTGGCTTTTTGACAAGAAGCTTAGTGGGAGTGGTTGGTGGGGATGATAAGGGAGTCAAAAACCCACGAAGATGTTTTAGAGTCATTGCACAGAAAGCGCACGGTGCTTAATAACACTGCAGGGAAATCCAGGTGTCTAGAGCAGGTGTGACATTGGAGCAGGGCAGATTTGGTGGGAAGGAGCGTGGGGTCGTCATATGGTTGCTGCCAATTTCTGTGCAGGGAAATTCCCTGCCTTCTCCCTGCCTACACCCTGCCTCTGCACACCCTCTCACACCCTGCTTTGCTGATGTTCTGAGACTTCAACCTACAACTCCTTGAAAGAGTCCAGCGCAGGGCCACCAGGATGACGGAGTGGAACATCTTCCTTATGAGAAAAGGCTGAGGGAGCTGGGTCTCTTTAGTTTGGAGGAGACTTAGGGGTGACCTCATTAATGTCTATAAATAAGTAAAGGGTGAGTGTCAGGAGGATGGAGCCAGGCTATTCTCAGTGATGGCCAGTGATAGGACAAGGGGCAGTGGGTCCAAGCTGGAGCAGAGGAAGTTCCATGTGAACATAAGGAAAATCTTTTTCCCTGTGAGGGTGACAGATCACTGGGACAGGCTGACCAGAGAGGTTGTAGAGTCTCCTTCTCTGAAGACATTCAAGACCAATCTGGAAACATTCCTCTGTGAATTAATCTAGGTGATCCTGCTCAGGCAGGGGGCTCAATTCCTAACATTCTGTGATTCTGTGAACCATCTTGATTCATCTGACACAGACGAAATACTTAGCCCTTAAATAGTTTGGGGCATCAGAGCAGATAAAAATTTTTTCTGTGGGTAATAACATTGTTCTGGGCTGTGGAGCACTTCTGCCTGTTTACTTTGTTCAAAAGCACATTTTATGCTGAACAAAACACTGACAAGTAGCATCTAACTAAATATAGCTTTGCATTTTGCAGCCACTTAAAAAGATTAAGAATTACTGTTTCATCTTATCTTCTGTTATTGTTTTTCAGGATCAAGCATGAAAATATAGTTGCCCTGGAAGACATCTATGAGAGTCCAAACCATTTGTATTTGGTGATGCAACTGTAAGTACTGAACCTAATAATGTTTCTGCGTCAAATATGCCAACTCTTCTTGTTCTGCTTTTGTTCTTTGACCTAAAAGATGGGGTACGTGGGAGGTATTCGTCTTGCGTGCTGTAGTTTGCACAATCCACAGCAGGTGGTTAAAAATGAATCTCCAGGTGTAATGGGCTGGGCTGTTGTGAAATTGGGAACTGAGGTGTTTTGTGAATAATCTCACCCAAATCAAATCAGAGTGATGTGATGTTAAGGGGATCAGAACTGGTTCCATATGTATGGAGTTGCCGTGACTTAGTTCTTAGTGACTCAACAGATATCTGGTCTGTACTGAGCAAGAGGTGACCTGAGATGCCACCATGTGCACGGGTGCTGCATTTGCAAGAAAGTGGCATCCTTCTCTCAGCAGCAACAGCAGCTCATACCATTGTTCCTTGACACATCTCTCTCACCAGATCTCCCCTTTCCCCATTTTCCTCAGTTGGAGCCTGAGAAGATCAGGTACATGATATACTGTGCTGTCCTGGACCGCCTGTCACATCCACCTGGCAGGGAGGAGGGAAGTGACAGGCAGATACTCAGACTGCTTTTTTTTTCTTCTTCTTCTTTGTCTTTCTGAAATAAATTAAAAAAAAAAAAGATTTCAAGTTAAAATTTCCTCTTAGCAGCTCTAGTCTGTCTTTTTCAACTATGAGATCACCTCAAACCAGATCAGAGTAGACAGGGTAGAGGACAAATCACAGCTCAAAAGAGCCAGATATGCCATAGGGAAGCCTGGAGCATCTAATATAAGCAGCTCTGGAGTTAAATACTCCTCAGGAATCCTCTGGATACTCTGCCAGTGCCTTGTCTGTCAGTAATGTCCAGGCATGGAGATGTCCTTAGAAGCTGTTCTGCTGGCACTGAGGGATGGATACGTGTTTTATCTGTTCCTGTAGCCCTATGTTTCAGCCCAGTGTGCTGTAAAAGGACTTGCATGGGACAATCTGTATTGTTTAAATTCCAACAAACCACAGTTTCGGTTGTGGGAAGTTCCAGTTTCATGATTAGCTGATTTACAAATCTTTATTTTTGTTTAATCTCTTTAGAAAATAAATAAAAATCAATATTTCTCCTACATAGTTTTGGCTTGTTTAATGTAGCATAACGCTCACTTTTCTAAATTTTTTACATCCAGATCATTGGGTTATCTGAAATATAGGTCTGTAATCATAGGTGGCACTGAATATATATTAGTATCAATTTCTCCTTGTTCACAATTCAGCCTTTACTAGGGAATAGAGCTATTCTTCTGTTATAGCTGTGTTTGTAAACCCAGCCAAGTAATTTTCCAAGGGCTAAGCACTGAGCTGTTCCAGAGGGACACAGCTTCACTGATGCCCACTGCAGCGAGATGCCTGGCTGAACCCATCCGCAGTGTTCAGGACAGCCGTGACGAAGCGCTGCAGCTTGTGTTATGAGGTACACCAAGACATCCTGTGCACAAACGCATTGAACTGAGTCTTCCAGGGAGCAGGATCAATGTTTTTTGTCATTCCTATTAAGAAAAAGCAGGGAAAATCCTTAAAAGCCCCAGGGATATGTTAGTTGAATATGGGCACACACCCTAATGCAATCAAGGGACAGCAGCCACTCACGTGTGTTCATGCTCTTAATCTGCCTCAGCTATGGGATTCAACATGTTATCTTAATTTTATTAAAATCATTTGATGTTGTGCCAACCCGTTGCTGTTGGCCCTTCTTGCTGCTGTGAATCAGCCACGGCCATGTTGTCCTCTGCTCTTTTTGGGGTATTCCCAGGGAATAACCTTTCTGTGTTTTCTTGGAAAAGAGTTGTGTTATCCCAAAGTGGAGAGGACAAGATGCACAGGTACTCACTATCATCACTGTGTATATTGCACTAAGGATAGTGAATCAAAAAATCACTTGGTTTGAAAGAGACCTTTAAGATCATCGAGTCCAACCTTTCCTAGTTCACCTCTAGATCATGTTGTTCAGCACATCATCTATTTGCATTTTACTTACCTCCAGGGATGGTGACTCCACCACTTCCCTGGGCAGCCTGTTCCAATACTTGACTACCATTCTGTAAATAAATTCTTCCTGATATCTAACCTAAATCTCCCCTGGTGCAATTTGAAAGCATTTTCTCTCATCCTATCATGCTATCTGAGAGAAGAGACCAACCCCACCTTTCTGTACCCTCTTTGCAAGTAATTGTAGAGAGCAACAAGGTCTCCCTTCAGCCTCCTTTTCTCCAGACAAAAAAGCCCCAGCTCCCTCAGCTGCTCCTCATAGCACCTGTGCTCCAGACCCTTTACCAGCTCCATTGCCCTTCTCTGGACATGCTCCAGCATCTCAACATCGTTCTTGTAGCCCCTACATTGCCACTGAATTTTCATCAATAGTTGGGATTGGGATCAATTGGCATCAATAATTGGGTTTGGATGACTCAAAAAACCCTGTGTGGCGTCTTTGTGTGCCATGCACAGATAATCTCTTGTTTCCAGGGTAACACCAACTTGTTGATACAATAGCTGTGAAGCATCACATGGCATGAGTTATCTATTTGTTTACATCTCTGCCCTATATATTATTAGATTCCTTGTGTGTTCTTTAGTTTCTGATTTTTGAGTATTCCTCCTAGAAAATAGTTGCCTACATTTAAAACTGGTTCAATATGAAGTAGAAGGGGTTCTGATCAAGCAGCTTTGAAGAAACAGCATTTAGATTAAAAAAAAAAAACAAAACCAAAAAACAAGAAGATGTAGCATTAGGTTTACTTAAAGACCAGTATCACGGGTACAACAAATCTCGAATCCATATACCTTCTTCCCCAGCTCATTCCTTCAACATGGACACTAACTAATATTTCCCAAGTGATTTTATTTTTTTCTTGCATGGATAGCATTTTCATTACCAGCCTTTAAAGCATTCCTTCCCATGTTGTGGAAAATCCACATTACAGCCTCTGAGCATCTCGCAGCACCTCTGTGGGAGAGGACTTTTGGAGGTAGGCCAAACCTCCCTGTGTATGTTTGCTTTCTGGTCCATCTACTCTCACTTGAAAGCCATGTTTGCTGGCAGGCCAACTTAAAGGATAAATATTGCACATCATTTATTCTATCAAAGTTACAGGCAAGCACAGGTGGCACTAACTGTGCTGGAGTTGGTAGGAAAGGAGGTGAAGAGGCAGCTGGCTGTGTCTACTTATTTTTTCCTACCAGTCCCTCTGGGAGCTCTTCTCAGGGTTATGTAGCTGTGGTGAATCTTTCCTGTGTGATTCCTGGCAAGATCATGGGGAAATCTGATCTTTGGCTTTGGTTTCACCACCTTGTTTTTACACTCACTGTATGCAAACCATCATAAAATTGTTTAAACTGTCACAATTCTCACAGTTAAAGGTAAACCAGAAGAGCTGTTTGGAGATCCCCAGATTTGACAACTCAGTATGTCACATCTCAAACAATTAACCTACTCTTAGGAAAGGACTCGACCATTTTTTCCTTTCTTCAAAAAATGCAGGATATTCCAACTGAAAGACTTTGAGTTTAGCACAGTTATGGACAACTCCATGCTGTATTTTGCTCCAAGCAGTATTGCTCATCTTTGGTATGAGGTAGAGAGCTACCAGTGCAGCTGCAAAGCAGAATAAAGATGTAGAATAATCATTGCTTTTCCTGTGATGATTCTGCTAAAGTTTTGCAGGATTAAAAAAAAATAGCACTGTAGAGCATTTAGATTTTGTCATAATTCCATTAGGCTGATGTGCTTTCAGACCAAGAAAACACCCGCTCCTTTCCAAACCTGGAAAAGTCTCATAAAATCACAGGCTAGTTTGGGTGGGAAGGGACCTCAAAGCCCATCTAGCTCCAAGCCCCTGCCATGGGCAGGGACACCCTCCACTAGCCCAGGTTGCCCAAAGCCCCATTCAGCCTGGCCTTGAACACTGACAGGGATCCAGGGGCAGCCACAACTTCTCTGGCCACCCTGTGCCAGGGCCTCACCACCCTCATAGGGAAAAATTTCTTCATCATATCTAATGTAAATGTCCCCTCCTTCAGTTTAAGTCCATCCCCCCTTGTCCTGTCCCTCCCTGCCCTTGT
>VXBZ01010482.1:650825-692398 GCA_013399135.1 Heliornis fulica | reverse complement strand
AACAAACGCTGGTCCATGTTGAGCTTTACATCATTCAACTACCTCAAGTCCTTCTTTACAAAGCTTCTACACTATTTGCCTTACTTCATTGGTATAGGGAAATATCCTGATAACCTGTTATGGTTCCTCTTGTCAGATACTCATATTTTGTTGACACAATCAGCCTTCTTGGATATTGATGATTCATTCTCCGCATGCTGGAAAATCATGTGGAAACACAGATTTACATAAACACATCTTCTCCATCTCACTGTTATGGGACTATTTACAAATGCTGTTTCTGAATGTGTTGCCTGGGCAGGTCCAAGCAGATTCCCAAAGCTCAACTCTAACTTCATCCATACTGTTTGCCTGCACTGAGGCATGACAGAGCGCAGTCTGGTCTCCTGCAGGATTGTGTGCACCCTGTGGTAGTCACTGCCACTGGTGCTGGAGCTGTTGCCTCGCTGAAGGGATATGCTGCCGTGTTAAAGATTAAGACATAATCTACTTGTACTTCTTTATTTATCCATAGCAGCTTACACTAGGTAGGAATTTCCAGTTCTGGGCTCCCCGGTACAAAACAGACAGGGATCTCCTGGAGAGAGTCCAGTGGAGGTCACAAAGCTGATTAAGGGCCTGGAGCATTTCCCCTGTGAGGAAAGGCTGAGTGAGCTGGAGCTGTTTAGCCTTGAGAAGAGAAGACTGAGAGGGGATCTCATCAATGTTTATCAATATTTGAAGTGTAGGAGACAAAGGGAGGTGGCCAACCTCTTCTCAGTGGCCTGTGGGGACAGGACAAGGGGCAGTGGCCACAAGTGTGACCACAGGAGGTTCTGCACCGATGCGAGAAGGAACTTCTTCACAGTGAGGGTGACAGAGCACTGGAACAGGCTGCCCAATGGGGCTGTGGAATCTCCTTCTCTGGAGATATTTAAGACCCATCTGGACAGCTACCTGTGCAACCTGCTCTAAGGAACCTGCTTTGGCAGGGGTTTGGACTATATGATCTCTTGAGGTCCCTTCCAACCCCTACAGTTCTGTGATTCTGTGATTCACATTTGCGGTATCTCTACCTTCTGTTCAAGTTGTTTGAAGTTCACCCAGTGGTTTGGAGGTTTCTAGGGGTTGGAAGATTTGGGATAGTCCCAAGGCAGGATATGCTGCTAGTACCAGACATCAGCCTTAGCTGGTGGTTTTCTAATCCATTCTTAAAAATCTCCAGTTACAAACTCCCCAGGGAATCAGCATCATTGAGTGATATTCCTCATGGGTATGGAGCATTTCTCAATAACTCTCTCAGACTGCAGTTTTAACTTGTTAAGCTGGAAGTCCTATTTCTCTAATTCCTGCTGAAGCTAACAGGACTGTTCAGATGTTCAGGGAGGAGGCCCTGGAAAGCATGTAGCTAGGTAAATAATGATCAAACTGATCCTGTCAGCTGGTGTTTCTGGTTCTCCAAGGAAACTGGAGAATTTTCCCTGTGTAAGGTCTTTCCAGGCTTTGACGTCTCTGCTGACAACAAGCTTTTAGGGTGAGCAGCCCAGTTCAGCCAACCCTGAAATGCTTCTCCCTACACTTGCAAAAAAAACCCAGTCCAAACTGAGCCTAAAACCCTGACCTTGGGGTTTTTTACAGCTTGGCAACTTAACTCTGCTGAATTATTCAGATGATTTCCCTCTCAGAAAAGCCAAGATGACGGGAGCTCCTTCCTGCCGGTGGCAAGTCACGCACGGAGGAAAACCCTGCCCAGCAGTTTGCAGGCTCAGACTGCCCGTTCCCCATTCCTGCACTTTACCAGCTCTCCCCCACCAACCACGTAACGGCTCGGGATGCAGCTCAAACAGGCAGGTACCTACCCGCCCTAAAATCTGCAGAAGTTTGTGTTCTTACTGAATCTACGCTGCCTGTGAGTTTGCCTTTCACCTGTATGTTTTGCAGATAAGTGAGCAAAGCACCAAGCCGTGATTAAGTGCTGAATTCCTTTTGTTTTTTTGAAAGCCCAGTGCCTGAGAGCACTCCCAAGAGCAGCCGAGCGTGGATGGGGTGTATGAGTGATATTTCAGCGAAAATATTCAGCCTCCAAGAAAAACAGCGGACAATGGAGGGAAGTGCCGTGTTTGCCAGGTTCCTCGGGGAGCCGAGCAAGGACGCGCTGTGTTACAAAGCGGTGACACGCACATCAAGCCGCTATCGCATCAGGATGCTAATTAAAACAAAACATAGATCTGCTGCACCACATTCCTTCGATGAGATTTATTCCCACCCATGTGGGTTTTTGTGCCTGTAAAGCATTATGCAGAAGACAAGGAGATATCACTGCATTGACAATGGGGTTTGTTTGAACGATAAAAGCGAGATGCGTAAATGACTTTACATTCACAGTGGGAGTTATATGAATGGTAAAAACAAGATGCAGTCTTTAGCAGCAGAAAATACCTTTGTCCAAGCACCTGAGAGAAGCCCCTCAGCATCATCTTTTCCTGTAGATGATGTTATGATCATTATTAGTAATGGTATCAGGAGAAACACCACCAGTAGTAATGAAGAAGTCTGGAGCTGATGACCAGGGGATTCAGTTTGTTTTCTGGTACAGGATGGGAGATCAGCTGCACATCCATAGGCTGCTCTTTATTTCTAATATCCCTAACTCATATGAGATGTCTCAAAAGGGCCAACCTAGAGTAGTGCCCAGCACCCATTGGAAAGACACTGGCTCCACACTGAAAGCCTTGGATCCCATGCTTCCGATACCTCCTCCTGCACGGGAATAAGCTGTGTGATAGACGTATGTAGCAGATGGATCTCATGAGGTTTATTGGCAAGGACACTTGCCAATAATGAAATGACCAGGGAAAGACCTGTTCCCAAACACTGGTCAAGCAAATATACATTGATCTAGAGGTTGATCAGATGGCTGGAGCATCTCTCCTATGCAGACAGGCTGAGAGAGATGGGTTTTTTCAGCCTGGAGAAGGCTCCAGGGAGATCTTCTAGCAGCGTTCTAGTACCTGAAGGGGTCACAGGAAAGGTGGAGAGGGACTTTTTAGAAGGACATGTAGTGCTAGGATGAGGGGGAATGATTTTAAATTGGAAGGGGGTAGATTTATATTGGATATTTGGAAGAAATTCTTCACTCTGAGGGTGGTGATGCCCTGGCACAGGTTGCCCAGGGAAGTGGTGGATGCCCTCTCCTTGGAGGTGTTCAAGACCAGGTTGGACAGGAGCTTGAACAACGTGGTCTAGTGAGAGGTGTCCCTGCCCATGGCAGGGGGGTTGGAACTTAATGATCTTTAAGGTCTGATTTTATGATTCTATTTACTTTATGTAATTAATCGGTTACTGGACAAATTACTTGATTGTTTATTGGTGTTTTTTTGCTGCAAGTGCTACTTTAGAGCTACTCTGTCAGGAAGGTTGATGAACATCTGGGCATACCATGAAGGAGCCACTGAGGTTGCAAGGGACCAGAGGCTTAGGAGTTCTAATTAGAGAAGACTAATTTTACTCTGGTTAAAGCATCAGTAAGTTGGGCAAATCATCCTTCATGAGTCTGCAGTGGAACAAGAAATGGCACTAACTTACCCTGTAGCTGGAAAAAGCCTTTTGCTTCTTGGTGAACAAGAGTTTTTGAACTGGGGGAGAGAGTGCTATAGAAGGCACAGCTCTCCAGGGATAGATCCAGCTGGTGAATGTGGAAAGCAAAGTGGGACAGCAGCATCAGGGTTGAGCAGGTGTGACATGACTGGGAGCACCAAACTGTGACTGTGGGAGAAGCACTCAGGAAAATGCATCCTGGACCCATCACAGCCTTCAACATGGACATCCTGCAGACAAGGGCACTAATTGTAGAGCCTGAGTGTTAGATCTGGAAATTGCCCTTATCATTTGGGCATGTGCAATACAGGTTTTGATTCCAGCCCATTTCTAGAGCTCAGTGCAGTCAGAGTATGGTCTGCCAGTATAGCTCAAAAAAAACAGATAGCTTAAAAAAAATCATGTCTTATCAAATCTTTGAAGGCATATTGACTGAAAAACACAGGTTGCCCTGTTTGAAGGCTAAAGGAGTTAATCTCACTGTCAGCAAGCTGCTGACCACATAATAAACCAACCTCTGACATCAGTAGTTATTAATCCAACATCAATTGCACATCTTTCTCTTTGAGAAAAAAATATCAGTTGGATTATGCTGGTAAGTGTTCAATATGAAGGAGTATCTCCCCTTTTCCAGTGGATGAGAAGTTATAAGCAGGCTAGGAAGAGTTAATGTTGGGGTAGAGATCAGGGAATGGGCACATTTCCTGGTAACAGATCAACAGACCACAGAGTGATCTCCAGAATGACTCTTACACACCTGTAGTTGTGTGGATTGTGTATGACCCTGACAGTATGACATGTGCTTGTTGAACTGTCCTAGCTGCCCCTAGTGCTTTGGGGTTATTTTTTTTTTTTAATTATTTTTCTGGCTATGACAGGACTTGTGGTAGCTCCTATTCCCCAAGTCCCCTCCAAACATACATCTTCTTCTGGGAACAGCCCTGAACAGCAGTCCTGTGGCTTCCTTGTACCATCTTATGTGCCAGGGCTTCAGCTGTGGCTAGGAGCAGGCACTTCAGAGTCCATGGGCAACAGTCCACCCTTCCTCCAGCAACACAGGAATGATGAGATTCTTCTTCATCTTGGGGACTATAAAAACCTTTTTAATGATGATATTCAGAACCACATGTAGTCAGTCTCTTTCAATGGGTGTAGACAATTGTCAATATCCTTGCTCCAAACCTTGCACTCGTTATTGTCAGCTTAGTCAGAGTGTCCCAGTGTGGACTCATTAGCAAGGCAACACTGAGGGTTTTTTTTTTTTTAAATCAAAGCACTATGCTACATCTGTTGGAGAGTGGGTTTGTTTTTTTTTTTTTCTCTGTAGCCTTGGGGATAAAGAATGGAGAAATATTTCCACATTTTCATTGAACAGGCAGCATTATAATGTCATTTTCTTTTACAGAAATGTGAACAGTTCAGATGAAAATGGATTTTTTTCTTTAAGATATCTGTTGTTGCAAGACTGCAGTTGTCAATAAAGAAAACAAGAACTTTGGCCAAAATTCCAAATAAACCTTGCTCTAATGTGTTCTTTAAAGTTACAGAAAGATTTGAAGGGCTCATAAATCAGACAAGTATATCAGATTATTCTGCTTTACTGGTGAGTACAGTAAACAAGTACTTTCTGAGGGTTATTTGATGTAATGTCCGGTCCCCATCAAGGGCTGCTGTCAAATCTTAGGGCAAGAGTATGTGCCTTGATTATTTTTTACAGCAATAAATTTTGAGTTTCTTTCTTCAGCCCAATAGCAGTTCTTTCACTAGCTCCCAATTAGGGCTTTGAGTTCCAGCAGGGCATGGGGGTGTATGTGCCTGTATTGTACAGCTTGGTCTGCTATAGGCAGTTCACAGGGCAGCAATATATATCTGCCAGCAATCCTGTATAATATCCCTGCTCGCCTGAGAGCAGCAGTGAGGCCATTCTCTCCAAGCAGCAGGCAGGTGGCTATTTAGAGCCCTAGCAATTTTCTCTCCATTTTGTTGGATTTGGATAACCATCTCATTCCTTTCATGTCTTGCCCAGAAGTTTTATTGCTGGTTACTTGATGTTCGCGTAGTCACTGAATGAGTCTTTCACATTTAGTTCTGCATCTCTCAGTACCTGGTAATTTACACTGTGGTGCACTAAAATCAATTAAATAGCTGGTGTTTAATTCAGGAGGAAGGGGCTTTGCAGCAAGGCAAATAATAAATGTTAAATCCATATATGCCACAGTGTGAGAATTCATTACAATATAGTAGGTTCCCTCTCAGGCACGATGTGGAGGCATTCTAATTAAATGGCTACACTCATTTAAACAGAAAAGAACTTTCATAACAACCTGGAAAGCTTTGAAGTGAAATAATGTCACTTGGAAGCAAGATGGAAAATTAACATCGCCACTCATAAGTCTGTTCATTTATATGATGAAATTGTTATTAAAAGTCAGGTCTCCCTCTTGAGTTTTCTTCTAGAGGAACTTGTACAGACTTTGGTAAAGGAGACAGTAGTAGGCTCCTGAGTGTTATGTATCAGTGTGTACCAGAAGTCAAACTTTAAGGATTTTTGGGGAAAAAAAAGTATCTTGACTCTGCAGGCATGCTCATGTCTCAGCTTCAACCACTGTGCTAGGCAGTACTGTCTAGTCAAGAGTCTGTGTGCAACACTGACTGGAGTCAGTGTGGCACTAACTCACCTTTATATTTCATTGTGTTATCAGAAAGACTGTCTACAACTTCTAGAAGAACCCATTAAGCAAGGTGATGAAGGATTACTGTCCCATTCACATTCATGATGAAAGAAAAGACCTCTTGCTTTACATTATTTTCTGTTACTTGCCCCAGAATATCTATACAGGGCATATTTTTAAAACTATGGAGATTCATATAGTTTTCCTTGGCTGGGCTGAGCGCCAGGACTCTAAAGAGGGTCGTGCAAAACCTAGATTTTGAAATGGAAATACAGGTTGCTGTTTGAAATCCTCTTTTGACTTCCTTTTGTAGTGCTGTGATTACTTCTTGCAGAAACTATTTTCATAGGACTGCAGCAGTTCATGCCACAGTCTTCTGCTTTAAACAGTCTCCCTGGAAAATTATTCAATGGAAAATAAATTTTGAGGGTTTGTGTTTTGCCTTTTTTCTGAAAGAGTGGTTAGGTGCTCTAGCCAAACTTCTACTTTTTTAATCATTTTGTAGAAAAAGAAAATACTGCTGATGGTGAAGCCTTTCTTTGATGCATTTATAGAATATGTACTCATTTCATTCGGATTCATGCCACATGGTTATATCCAAGCCTGTAAATGCCATTTTTTTTCCTTTAAATGGAGGAAAAGTGTGTTCAGAGACCTAAATGCCAATGTTGTCTTTTTCTTTCATCTCCAAGAAAAAAAAATCCCATTTGGGGCTGTGTGATCCTGGCTTAGCTGTAAAAGGCTTTTTGTACTGGAATACTGAAGATGGTTTGGATGAGTTTGGTGTTTATTCTGACTGATTATTCTTTTGGTTAGTCGCATATAACTACACTGTAATTCTATTTTCTTCACCCCTAATTGACATTACTCTAAGGAGCAATGACATCCCTGGGTAAAATGTGGTGGAGCTCTTAAATGTCCCTGAGGAAAGACGATAACCCCTCCCCAAAATTCATTGTAATGAAAAAGAAATCAGAAATGCAATTTGAAATCCATTGGAAGAAAGCGGATATTTTAAGACCTACATAAGCATACAAAGAGGCAGCTTTACTAAAAGCTGCAGTTGGCATTCTTAATATTGAAGGCAAGTTAGTTTGCAAAATAAAATTAATCCAACTATTCCATCTCTGGTTTAGGGGTTTTTGCCATTTAAAACTGTGCTGTTAGTCTCTTACAGCTCCAGAAAAGGAGTTAACTCCGTAAGGGGAAAACGGAGGTAAGCATCCATCCTGCCATCCTTATGAAACTGTTTGTCATGACAGTGGTGTTAGAAGGACTCAGACCTGTTGCAAATTGTTACCTCATGCCACTGGATGGGACAAGTATAAACATAATTAATACTGAGCAGAGAAGAGGGAAATTACCTTGCCCTGATTGCTCACCAGTGTTGTCTCTAGGAATATTTATGTCAACACAGCCCAGGGCCTGCTCCATTGATTAACGCTTGTTCCCCTCTAAGCATGATGCAGGACTGTTCACAGAAAGTGCTTCTGACATTTTGCCTCTTGTGGAAGGAAGAAGCTCTTAAACCTGCTTTTTTCAGGTGGATTTGCAGCTGTATTTGCTGTATAATTTTCTTCATATTGATTGTTTCTCCCCTGGTTTGAAGGGTGCCAAGGGAATTGTAGGTACAATTTAATGTAGGTGTGATTAGTAGGTATGATTTAAATGTAGGTTTGATTTAATCTATCTGATCCTGCTCAGACAGGGTGGTTGGACTAGATGGTCTTTCAAGGTACCTTCCAATGTTCTGTGATTCTGTGATTTCTGCCACTGAAAGTCAGGTCATACTTTACATCAGATAGAATATATGTAAAAACCAAGTTTCCCAGGGAAAGGCATTTTATTTGGTGCCCTCTCCCCTAAGGAATCACAAATGGTTGCTTGGATCCCTTCTCTCACTATTGAGATGCAACTGCTCTTCGGACGGTCACCACAGCTCCTAGAAATATCACATGGGAACATCTTGGAGAGAGATGATTTCTCTGCTGAAGGGACATTTACTTTGTAACAGGCAGCAGAAAGCAGGGCTACCACCAGCAGTGCTTCCCAGTGAGCTGGAGAGAGGTGCTATTGAACAGTCTGTCCTTTGATCCTGGCCCCCTACATCAACTCGAGAAATTTGCTAGTGCGTTCATGGTGGTGTCTGTTAATAGGTTTAGTGGGAAAAAGCACAGCAGCATGGGCAGAAAGCAAAGGGAAAAGGAAAAAAAAATACCAAAACCAACTGATGTAGCTGTTGTCTGTATTTATTTGAAGGTCTATACCTGCTCTCTGGCCTGAATATCCTTTCCTTGGAGCATGCTGTTAAATGTGACCAGGTGGGGAGTAACACAGGTTCACAGAATCCCAAACTGGTCTAGGTTGGAAGGGACCCTAAGGACACTGAATTCCAAGCCCCTGCCACAGGCAGGGCCACCAACCTCCAGGCCTGCATCTAGAAAAGTTTGCCCAGAGCCCCATCCAACCTGGCCTTGAACACCTCCAGGGATGGGGCATTCACCACCTCTCTGGGCAGCCTGTTCCAGCACCTCACCACTCTCTCTGTGAAGAACTACCCCTGATCTCCAATCTAAACTTTCTCCCAAGGTGTTCTTCCTGCACAAAGTGTTTTGCTACAGGTTTCCCTTAACTCACAGGTGGATACATCGCTCTCCACATCCCTGAGGGGCCTGTGCTGCAAACGCACCTCAGACTCTGCTATAGGTCACCTAAAGCCAGTGTGTACGTTACAAGCTTTGGATGCTGGCAGGAGGCAGGCAGGGGTGTATTTTATTGCTTGGTTGCTTCTCCTGGTGTGTGACAGCCTCTGGCAAGGCAAATGACACGATGGTGTGCCTCAGATGTGTGGAAGGCCTGCTGCAAATACCCATTGGCCGTTAATGAGTCCGGAAGGATCGTCTGACTCTAAATTTCAGGATGGTGCTGAGGCTCCTGCTGCAACCACAGGGAGCGTGGCAGAGAAGACATCTCCAAGCTCAAAAGAGGAGGAGGGAAAAGCAGAAAGAGAGCCATATGGTAGAAAAAGTAGAAGCAGACACAGCATCTCAGTGGTAGGTGCTCGTTAGGCTGTCTCTGATGTGCTGGGAAGACTGAGTGCATTTTGCTAAAGGAATCACAATGTTTTTCTGTAAGCTAAAAAATGTAGCAGTGCAGAGTGGGTATGGGACAGGTCTATTTATCTATGGAGAAATATTCCAGCCTTTTTACCAGCAGCATCTAACAGGAACCAGGGGCTGCTGCTCTCTGGACTCTTGTGAGGATGTTTCTGTGGTCTGAAAATCTTGAGCCTTTGTCTTACCTTGTCATTGATTTACATTGTGGTCTCGGATCATTTTGACTTGTTATTTCCCTGCCCACTGAGAAAGAATACTTTCCTAATTTGGGGTAAGATTAATCATTGAGGGGGTTGTGTGGATTTCTTTCCTCAAGTCAGTGCTACTCCTCATGTAAAAAGTTGTTCAAAGAAACAGCGGAAAAAGTAAAAGTAGTAAAGCACTGGAATCTGGCCTTTGGTGTTGTCTACTGGGGAGGACCATGGTCTATCTGGGAATGAGTAAAAGTGCTTCTCAAGTGTGGTGGGAGTGCAGTGTGCCTGGATCGTTGTAGGGCAAGGTAGGGTGGGAAATTTGGGAAACCCCAGTGTGCCCAGTTCCCCTCCTGGTCAGAAAGGAAGGCACGATGGGTCTCCCCACCATCTCTCTCTTGCTCACATGTGAAGGAGTGAGATCAAAGTGATGGATGCCCCAGGAGACATTGAGATAATGAGTAAGATAACTAGTAATCATTTCTGTGTTTGAAATACTTATTGGCCTCAATAATAAAGACCAGAAAGGGCCTTTAGAGTGGGATTTTTGTGTGTATGAGAGCCTTAGACTTGATATGTAATCCACCAACCCTGCTGGGAAAGTGCTCTGGGTGTGCTCGGGCATCTCAATCACACTCTGGGAGGTGGATGTGTATGACCTTTGTGACTACATCTATATCAGTACATAAAGAAGGTCTGTATCGGTGCTGTCCACTGAGCCGTGTCCAGGCACTGACCAAGAGGATGGGTGACTTGGCATGAACTAGCCTGGGGAATGTGACAGCCATCCTGAGAGTGTGGGTGACCATGGGGCAGTGCCCTGTTCCCATCCAGGGACAGACCAAGCACAGCTCCCATGTCTCTGCTTCTTCTTCGGAAAGTAGAAGTAACAGCCCTTTCTACAACATGAGACTGATGTTAGGATAAATGTGTTAAACTCTATAGAGTTTTGAGATAATGATAGCAGTTTAGGCAGGTAGGTGCCTCAAACAATTATATAAACACCAAGTAGTTTAAAGTACAACTTTTGGCACAGGGAGATTGCTCAAAGGCTAGTTTAGTTTGATTTCAAAGGGTTTCTCAGAATAGCTAGTCTGAATCTTGTTCTGGAAAATGAAAAAAAAAAAAGCAGTAAATTGTCACCATAAAGCCATTAAAAAAGAGATGTAAATCAGTTAAAAGATTTCTCCTCGTTTGACACATCAGCTCATCCATTAAGCACTGTTGGTCTGGCGCTGGTTCTGCTGTCCATCACCCTGCGGCACAAATCAGTGAGGCAAGAGGTTCTTCCTGGTATGGTTTTTTTCCAGAGCTTTCTGACACAATTCAGACATGTCTGTCTGTCCACAGTCTCGCCACTGGCATGAAAACTGGGCATTTAGAAGTGATTACATTCTGCAACCTAATTCCCACCCAGGGATGTCAGCCCTTCTTTAGACACAGGTACCTTTGCATGGTCACAGGTCTCTCCCAAATACAAGACAAGGAGTAGAAGAAATGGGACTGGGAACCTGAGCTAGCAGAAGAATTGACTCTACTGCAGGAGAATAGACTTTAAGACACTCCTTTGTGTACCCTCGGTCAGGCATGTACCATGCCGCATGATCATTTACTTTCTTGCTGTTTACTTAATCTACAGTCTCTTGGTAGAGAATCTTATTCATGGCCTCCAGGTCCTGGTCCTGCTGAATAGTTATTTGCAAGGCAAAGGGAATATGTACTGGGTTTATTCTATTTGGCCTTTGAATGTATAAAATGTGCTTTTTTTTTTTTTAGCCTGAACACACAAGTGCCTTTTAGAATGTGAATATTTACACTGGTTTCAGACAACACATTTTCTTTCCAATGCATTACTTCTCATGTAATTAGAATTCAACATTATGTATGTTTTCCAGAGAAACTCCCATACCCCCCTGTATCCTACTTTCCTTCATTTTGAATTTTCTCTCAGTAGATATCATCAGATTCCAGCATCAGATTCAATTTTTTTTTTACACAGAGGACAACTCCCCTGACTCTCCTTCCTTGCCTGTCCATATAGATAAATAACAGATAATAAAATCTATAATAGAAATGACTACCTTCAGCCACACTTTAACCAGCACCAACAGCTAGATTTGACATGACAAGACTTGTCCAAGGTTCCTTCACCAGTGGTTTCCTTTGAAGGGGTGAAGCCTTTGCACCCTGGCAGGACCACGGAGCCACCTGTTCTTGGAGTTCCCCTGCCATACCTGACATACGCATGGCTTCCCTTTTAAAGCAGCTCAGTCTCTATCTCTCCTGGGTTTGCAGTGAGGACTTTGCCTTGGCTCCCACAGAGAGACAATGCAGTGGTGTCAGGCCACGCAACGAGTTCCAGCTTCTGCAGATGAATCATCTGAAGGACTCTTTGAAAGATTGGGCTCTCGTGTTTGATTCACTCTCCTTGGCGAGCTGAAAATAGTGTGCATTGTTCTCATAATCCTTAGCAACTTGCAAACTGCCACAGATTGAACACTTCTTAATCGTTACCTACAGCAAGAAAATAGGCTAATTCAGTTATTCCTGCAGTTCCTTAGCTAATGCTAATTAACTGAGATTTTGATGGCTGTGGGTTTTTTTCAGCAGTTTTCTAAACATTTCACGTATCATTTCAATGAGTCCTTTACAAATCTGAGGCATGGTGAATAGACTCGTTTCTACTCTGTGCATGATTAAATCAAAGCAGCATGTAAAAATCTAACTGTCCAGGCAAAAAAAAAAGACCAGCTCACACAATCTCTTTAATGATAGATTATTGAGATTCATAATACCCTGTATATGCTTTTTGCAACAAAGTTGTTTATAGACATATTATAGGATAAAAATAAATGAAAGTGATGTTGAGAGGTGGTACCACACATGAGTGGAGTTGTAGGATTTATACCCTACAGAGATGACAGACCCACCAGACCTAACAATTATGCCCAAAACTGATCTGGAAGACTTTGAATTCCAGCTTTGACTATTGTAAGTATTATTTTGACCTTCACATGCTTTGTTTCCTCTGAAATCAGCTCCTTCTCAGTCGGTTACAAGCAATTTGGTGGGTGACTTGTGTGGTTGGATAGATCTGTTGAAAGTTATCTGTAGATAACTTCAGCCTGATACCAATTGCTTAGATGTTAAAAGGCTGTAGTACAACTAGGAAGATCATCTCTCAAATGAGCAACACAAATGACCACACATGCTGCGTGATGCAGAGGAAACACTAGGTATGTGCCTACATAATGGTAGATTTGGGCTGCTCTACGGAGCTGTCTGTGGTTGTGATGACCCACTTCTTATTATCAGTTGGATGAGGGGTCACATTTGTATCTTCAACCCTAAAGACCCAGTGGTTTCTGTTCTGATCTGGTCAACTGTATTGAGCAAAGTGTTGCTTCACCTGTCAAAACATTGCATTGAATAATAGCCTGGTGAAAATGAACAACCATCAAAACATCTTGGACTTTTAGTTCCATATTCAGTAAGGAATGTCTTCCTCCTTTTACTGTACAACAGAAATATTTCAGAGGGATCTTCTGGACCGGTGTGGAGGGATGACAAGCAGAATAGAGAACAAGCTGGACTAGTGGGATGAGGATGGGGACCAGGAGCACTGGTTTGCTTTCTATGCCCAGCTAATGAGTAGGTTTCATCTCTGACACCCCCTGGGGCTTTCTCATTCTCATTCTCATTCTCATTCTCATTCTCATTCTCATTCTCATTCTCATTCTCATTCTCATTCTCATTCTCATTCTCATTCTCATTAATTGCTGAATTCAGACAAAATTTTTCTCCTAACTTTCACAGAATCACAGAATGTCAGGAGTTGGAAGGGACCTCGAAAGATCATCTAGTCCAACCCCCCATGCCCGAGCAGGATCACCTAGATTAAATCACACAGGAACGTGTCCAGATTGGTCTTAACTTCGATAGAATCAGTCCCATAGTTGAAAGATTAAGTTTTGACTCTGGATCAACTGAAATATTTGAAATGATTCAGCATTGCATGGAACAGTAGAGTGCTTGTGATAAGCTAGAGAACTACAAATACTCTGGCAAACGAAAGTCCCAGATAAAATATCTAGAGGGAGGGCAAGAATGGACCAAGTGTGATGTTCACTCCAAAGAATTCTTGCTCATCCTAGCTAGATTAAATTTGTTAAATGAAGAGGGCAAGGGGCTTGCTCATGACCACTGGCCCCACTGACTAGGACAGGCTTGCACCTACCTGTGTATGACCATGACTGCTCTGCATCTCAGGTACTTCCACACCACACAGCATGGGATCACAGAATGGTTTTGGTTGGAAAAGACACTAAAGGTCATTATTCAACTATCTATATGGTCCTACCAAGTCCAACACTAGACCGTGTCACCAAGCACAACATCTACTCTCCTTTAAAACACCTCCAGGGATTGTGACTCAACCACCTCTCTTGGCAGCCTGTTCCAATATCTGACAACCCTTTCAGTAAAGAAATTTTTCCTAATATCCAACCTAAATGTCTTCTGATGCAACTTCAAGCCATTTCCCCTTGTCCTCTCTAGCTACCAGGGAGAAGAGACTGACACTCACCTCATTACAACTACCTTTTAGGTAGTTGTGGAGAGAGATGGGGTCTCTCCTCAGTCTCCTTTTCTCCAGACTAAACAATCCCAGCTCCCTCAACTGCTCCTTCTAAGACTTGTGTCCAAGCATTTGGTCTTCAGTCTCCTTAAGTCTCTATATGGTGTCATGTTGGCCCTCACTCTTGATCAGTAAGCTGTTTGGCTTTTCTCATTTCAGAGTGTTTCAAAGGAAGTCAAGGACAACAAGACATGTTTCAGTCCAACATTACAGAACATTTATAGTGTGACACTGAGGGCATGAGTTGCATAACCTGGGGACTGGTGTGGAAAACTGGCAGGTATTGGTGGTACATCTCAGTGTAGTGATTCAGAACATAGCCAGGGTGTGAGCTAGGAGGTGACCAGTGGACCTCAGGCATTGAGTGCCTAAGTGAGTGGTTAAACTCATTTCCTGACCTTCATTTAGCTGGTCATGTAGATCTGTTCTATATCTCAATCCCAGCAGGAGACTCCAAATTGGATCTTCATGGTCAGATGGTCAAGCAAATCCACAGCCTCCTTGATATGACCACCATATGTCTCCCATCCCAGCAATTTCAAGATTGGGGGGTGGGCGAGGAGCATCTTAGGCCTCGCATTTGTGTCTCTGGTCCTGGAACCTGGGCTGGTTGCTACCCTACCAGGGTGGAAAGGCCGTTCCCGATCCCAAGTTAAGTGTAGCAGCTGGTAGGTAGGAGTTGGTGCTAAGGCAGCATCCTGTGCTTCCCCAGCAGTGTGAAGAGCTTCTCAGCAGTGAGGGAGGGGAGGAGGGAGTATGTTGGGAGGAAGCTGTCACGGATCTGCTTCTCATTGCTGCTCACAGTCCTACGCCGGCTGAGTCAGAGCTGGCGGGAAAGGCGAGACATGCAGGTGGTCTCTGGGGAAAGTCCACACTCAAAACCAGATTTGTGAGGAAGAGAGAACCACCAAGACCCCTGGTCTAAGGGGTGCAAACTCAAAGGGCTGGGCCTGGTGTAAGAGTGGACCAGGGTGAGGAAGGTTGTGCTGGAGGGGGATGCTGTCGGTCTGCTGTCTCACACCACCAGGAGCTGTGAATTTGTTGGCATGGTTGGCTGTTGGGACACTCAGTGTGGACCAAGCTACCTCATTTGAGCTACTGAGAGCAAATGAGCAAGAGGGTGCCATCTCCACCACAGCATCCAACATATTTCTCTGCCTCACTGCCCTTCAGCCCTCATGCCGTGGACTCACCAGCACTCACATGACTATCCCAGCACACAGAAACACTGTTCTTATCAATAACACTTCTTAAAAAGTTCTCCAGGAGCTACTTAAAATGTTTTATGTCTTTCTCAGTTCAGATGTGCAAAGCCAAACAGGGTGAGCTTTGAAATCAAGCTTATGTTAGGCAATAATCCAGAGAAGAATTAGCAAAGACTTCAAAGTTAAATTATCCGAGATAGCATGTCAAGCCATTGAATTTCAGTTTAGCAGCATGCCAAAATATCTCAAGATGTCTCTTATGATGTATTTCATTGTTTCTCATAATTTGAGTAGTAGGAAAGTGGTTAAAAATAAAACCATGTCCTTCTGTTCCTCTTTGATTCGCTGTCTAAAAATTCAAGATGTTTAAAAAGGTATTTATACTCGTACATTTAGACTTCTGCAGTCATTTATTTTACTATGTGTTTTTAAAGTGGTTCAGTTAAGTAATTAAGATCTAAGCTAAATTGTCACACACAAAGAAGGGATATTTGCATATGTTACTTACAGCATCCATTTCAGGCTGATTTCTTAGAGAAAAATATGGGTTTTTCTGTTCCTTCCCCACATTTTTCCTTATAATTTTTGAAACATAGGTTATTTAAAATGTATCTAATGGAGAAATATAATTATTGAATGTAAAATAGATGTAAGAGGATCCCTGTGAGTTCTGTGGTGATATCTCCCTGATAAATATCTGCCTTCAACAGAGGGACATACATATTCCTGTGAATTTTGAAAGAGGTAGCACGTGCCCGACAAACAGCTCAGCATTTCCTGGTGGCTGAAACAGAAAGGTGTTTCCTTTTCTAAGTATAGAGTGGTTATTTTGAGGGCTTGACAGGAGAATGGAGAGTTTCATGCATCACCCACATTGTTTGAAAAAGCATTAGGTTATTGATACTATCCGTGACAAGAAGTACAGAAATGATTTAAGAGGCTGGCAGAAATGCCTGGGAAGAGTTTAAAGGAGCTCAAGAGGTCAGTCTGACCAAATGATGATTAATAGAGGATATGTTATGCAGTGTCTGGTGGATGCAGACTTCTAGGGGAGAGAAATTGGCAGCTCTTGGAAAGCTATGTCAGACCTTTTCAGATTACTCATTCTAACTGCAGGTGCTAAAAAAGCCAGGAGATCGGTTTCTGCAGCTCTGTTAACCTGCTACAGCAAGTACAGCTCTGTAAACCTCTCTCTTTCTGGAGGAGAAACATCAGCAAGCAGCCAGTCTAGGATAAACTGTGCTCTGGAAGGACGTTTGGGTTAATAGCTTACGTGTGCGTGTGGGACGTTGCTCAAAACCATTGAAGTCACTGAGTTTTTCCATATGCTCGGTGAGCTGTGATTCAGGCTCTTGCTGAGGTGGGGAGAAGGATGTATCCATTTTTTTTTTTCAGGGAAAAGCAAATACCGTCTGCAGAAACTTCTGTTCAGCAAGAAATTCCAAAGAAAACTTTGGACCTCATCTCTCCTGTGACATTAAGTTATGGTAATTTTAACATATCCCTTTGAATTTTAAAAGAGAGTAACGTGTGCTCCATAAACAGCTCATCATTTCCTGGTGGCAGAGAGTTGTCTGTGATTTTGGTACTAATGATGGGGTTTCCATACACCCTCAGGAGAAGAAGATCCTGGCAGGGTTTATGTTATAGGAGTGGTGGTGATACCAGTGGTGGCTCACAGAGGAAGAGCAGGAGAATTTGGGAAGGGTCCTGCTGGGTGCAATACCTTAGGAGACAGACACCTGCCTGAAGGACTTCGAAGCTGAGCCTTCCATGGTGGCACTGTTTTTAAGACATCTGCCTGAGAGCGGGTAGCAATGGCATGAAAGTAAGAAAAGAGTAAAAGAAAAAGAACTTTTTATGGAGAGTGTCAGGACTTGCTTTCCTAATAGATGAAGTTATCTTCTGAGTAAGTCTGATGTGTCACAGCTGAACAGGATAGAGAAGTGGGGAATGATCCTGCAACTTCAAAGAAAATAACCGAAGGATTGATGATAAGTGAGTTTTACTCCATACCTCTGCCTTCTGCAGTTTGAAATTTCCTCTAATGCCAAGATAAATTAGAACACAAACTGGCCAATATTGCAGATGCACTGGGTACAGTCACACCTGAGCCAGAATGAACCATATAATGAATTTTCTCCTGAAATTTTGCAGGGTGCACTTTGTGTTTGAGTGTTGAAAAACTGAGCTCAGGTTGATTCTTCTGTGAAAAGTAAGAATTTTCTGAGTAACATTTATCTTCAGGTCTTAACGTGTTTTTTAAATGACTTTGTTCTGTTTACCAAAAGAGGAAAATTCACTCCATATAAAAATATGACAAAATTCTTTCAAGATTTTTCTTAATATAGAAGTTACTTTCGTGCAAATCTGAGTACAAACTTAAGAGAAGGGACAAATTAAAAAAAATGTCTTGAGGTTATTATATCATCTCAATGTTAATAAGGTGGAAAAGAATCCATTTTAGTTTTTATATTAACTTCCTTCAACCATTTTTCATTGCATTCCAGTTTCCATCTCAGTAATTTATTAATAATTAAACACCTAAAAAAATAAAAGATCAGTTATTTCTCATTTGACATCATTGTATAGATTTCTAATTAACCAGCATAAAGCACGGAGAAGCAGCTCCTCCAGCAACTGTTGCTACTACCAGCAAATTTTAGTCATGGAAATGGAGTTTAAGTGTTTTCTGTGCCAGAACAGAGACCAGAGGCCAAGTGTGATTTTTCTTAGCACAAAGACCACAACTAAGGTGGGAGCCTGGGAGCACTGCCCAGCATCCTGGGCTCAGGTGTGTGCTCTAGGTGGATCCTGGTTTATAGGGCGATGCATCCCATCCTCTCCTGGTTGGAAGAGCTGAGAGCAGGGATGGGGAAGGATCTGTCCAAGCTCCCTGCCTGGATATGGGGATGCTGTGCTGCTCCGAGCTGGGAGGTTAGCAATGGCACAGATACATTGCTCTATTCTTGGAGATCTCATGGGCCCTGGAGCTCATAGATGAGATCAACTGCACAAGGAGACATGAAAGCATTCAGAGAGAGAAAATGTGCTTTAGGGTGCTGAAGGAGCCTGTGGTTGAGTCAAAAAAGAAATGCACAGTTTTCAAAACCTAGTTTTGCCTGTTTCCAGGATGAAGCTGTCTTACCAGCTACTCTCCAACACCTCAGAAATCTCCCAATGTTTGCTAGCAGAGATGTTGTTAAGGGTTTAGTTTGTCTCGTGATCCTGAAAATGCTTTCTGATGTAACTTGGCCCCCATTTTCCTCTACACAGGGAGTTGAGAATCACATCCTCAAATTATAGCTCCTGATGCTCTCTGACTAGAGACACCAACCCATGGAAAATATCCCTAGAAACTCTTTCCAGATTGATCGATATTTTTTCAGGGTAATTTTGATAAAATACTTCCCAGTTAATAACTGAAAGGACAGCTGTGCACATAGAGTGAAACTGCAAAAGCTCGTTGGCGATCTCAAATTCTGCCTGCTAGAGTGGTACTGAGGCTCCTCCTGTGGGGACCATGGAGAAATACATATGATGAAAATACTGGAAGCAAGTAGAAAAAGTGGATGAGGAGGAGGAACACCAACACCAACTGTCCAGTGAAGGATGAAAGTCTTAGCAATGAATCATACCATGTCCCTGCCAAACGTATAAAACAAAGCCAGTATCTGTCCTCCCCTCACTGAAAAGCTCAGAGATTGCTGGTTTGTTTCTGAGTAACTTTTCCACTCTGTGCTTACCACTACCTATAATGACCAGAAAGGAGGTTGTAGAGAGGTGGGTGATGGTCTCTTCAGCCAAGTGACAGAACAAGGGGAAATGGCCTTAAGCTGTGCCAGGGCAGGTTCAGATTAGATGTTAGGAAAAAGTTCTTCACTGAAGAGTTGTAGGGGTGTGGAACAGGCTGCCCAGGGAGGGGGTTGAGTCACAATCCCTGCATGTATTTAAAAGACAGATGAGGTGCTCAGGGATCTGGGTTAGGAGAGGACAAGTACTGTTGGAGTCGATGATCTTAACGGTCTTTTCCAACCTTGTGATTCTGTGATTTTCTGTGCCTTTTATTGGAAGGGGTGGCAATGATTCAGGCTGAAATCAGGGTCCTATAGGGTTGGGTTCTTTTCAAGGAAAATCAGGGAGGTTAATGATGATGTTTGAGCTCTAGGAAAGTCCTGACATCACAGAGTTCAGGCTTCACTGCCTTGCAGGGAGCAGCACAGCATCGTTTGCTCTGGCTCATCACTTTTCCTGGGAACGACAACTGCTCTGTCCTCCCGGAGAGGACATGCTGCCTTGGCACCATCTTTCCCCAATCTTACTTAACACATGTCCACAGTCCAAGGGGAGGTTTGCAAGCTACTGATGAGACCTATGAAGTGAAGCTCTGCAGAACTGGCTTTTCCTGTTATGGTTGAAAAAACCAAGCACGTGGATTTGTGTGTCAGATAAACCCAGTAATGGCAGTGGTGGCCCAGTTCCAGATTGGGATTTATCATGGGATTGGAATTATGCATCCAATCTGGCCTTGCCTGACCTCCTCTTTAGGAGGTTCAGATTTGGGATTAAAACTTGCAGAGATCTGTCTGTGCAGGGATGGAGAGATAAGGGCCAAATGCCAAGAAGGACTTGGGCATCCAAAATTACACTTAGCTGGAATATAAATGTTGACAACCAGAGTTGTCATAATGAAGACTTTCATTCCGCTGCCACCATCCCTGAGGGTAGGAAGAGCTTCCTAAGTCGCTTGCTGTTATTTGCTCCAGTGTCTGAGCAGTAATGAGCAACTCGGCACTAACCTAATTAGCCAAATTATCAAGTCCTTCCTCTGCTGAGCCCTGGAGGAGCTTGGTTTAGCAGCTGGACTCCAACACACTTAATAGGCACCAACATGGTTGGGTCCAACAGCAAATGGAGCTGCAGCTTCTGCTTGTTTCAGCCCTCTGCCCCAGGAGATGGTGCCAGGCTGAGACCTCCATTAGCCTTTCCACCATGGCTTTGAGGGTGGGTGCCCTTCCAGAAAATGGTAATGGGGGTTTGATTCCCTCCTGAAAAAAAATGCCAGGGGAACGCCTAAAGCAATGTTAATGTTTCATTTCAGTAGCTGCTTTTTTCCTTTCTTTTTTAATTTTTGTTTTCTGCATTTTCAAAGCCACAGATGTATTTATCTTTCAAAATTTATGGAGTCATTAGGAAAAATGGTGACAATTTCTAAGAAACAAAACATGGATTCCATAGAAATGCAACTTAAACTTAACACTTTACTCTTTCCATCAAAAGGGGAATTTTTGCAAAACTTTATTCTACTTCTAAACTTGTAAAAGAGATATCATAAACTAGGGAGTAAATGTATCACTTATGATTTGTGGGCAGCTCACATTAAAAAAGAACAGCAAAATCTTATCTGAAATTCCATATATGTAAATTTTACTTTCATACACCTTACAACGTCTAATTTCTCTGCATTTGTGCTCTGGGCCAGCCAATTTAGCTCAGCATCAGAGGAAGTCAAGAGCCCAAGAGATGAATTTTAATTAGAAGGCAATCAAACCACCAGATGGCTCCCTGATGTCTCAAATCTCCACTTGGGTGAAATAAATTGACTTTTCTTGAAAACAGTCCGAGAGTAAATTTTAAACAATGCCCCAAAGCTGAAACATAAAGCAGTTTTGCATAGTTGTGAGAATAATTTGTAGACTCTGAGGCATTTGTTGGAGTGTTTTATTTGTTTAATAAAAAGTATTAATGTCTGAATCACTGGTTACTTTTATGCTGTGCCCCGCGATGTTTTTCTAGTATGGATTTTTGTTTAAAAATATTTCTAATGTTTGGTTTTAGTTGTACCAAATACCAAAATAATTCTTCTATGTTCTCAGTTTCAACGTTGTGCCACTTATGAAAGCAGTGGCAGTTTGTGGTCTGGAACTTCCCCTCCAGTGCTGGTGGAGGTGGGATGGGTCTTTCTCAGGTGGGGTGGTGAGAGCAGAGGGACAAGGTGACATCCCAAAATCAGTCAGCTGTGAGCAGAGCTGGAGCACAGTAGTGAAGTGAAATTCTGAGATAAACTCTGAGCATGACCAGAGAAGCTGTGGCTGTCCCTTGATCCCTGGCAGGGTTCAAGGCCAGGCTGGATGGAGCTTTGGGCAACCTAGGCTAGTGGAGGGTGTCCCAGCCTATGGCAGGGGCTTGGAGCTAGATAGGCTTTGAGGTCCCTTCCAAGTCAAACCAGTGTGTGTTTATGACCAGCAGTACCCTAAACCAGGACAGGCCAGAAGGAGGAAATGTTCATCAGGCTGAAAGCACAGCAAAGAGGAGACCTGGAGAGCCCGCAGTACCTGACTGACTGTATTGGGATTGGCAGTATTTTATGTGGTTTTCCTAGGTGGTTTCAGTCATCATTCCCTGCAGTGGGGGTCCTTGGCAGAGCATTTGTGGGATCACATCTTTCTCCCATGTCCCATCTATTGCCTGAGGACCTTAGGGCCAAATTCAAAGCCCATTTGTAGTCAGAGAACAAAATGCCTGTTGACTGCGGCCATTCAGACCTCAGCATCCCACTGCTTTTTTTTTTTTTCAGTATGATTATTGAAATTTGCCATCTTGCCTTGGTTGGTGGCTTGTGTGCTGGTGTGGACCAGGTGCCAGCAGAACTGCATCTTCCCTCTCCAGAGCTGCTGCCCTGCAGGGTTTGCATCTGCTGCTGCAGGAAGGAATATCCTAAAACTCAACTGACTTAGGCAGAGGGTTCAGCTGCTCTATCTAGTTTGGCAGCTTGCTCTGAGTTTCTAAATGATCTACATTTTTGTGCCTATAAATAACAGTGGCAGCAAAAATCATGACTATTGTTGTGCTGTCTGTCTCTGGAGCAAGCCCAGTCTTGTGATCTAAATGCCCCACCAAGGAGCTGCTGCTTTTTAGCACGCTCTCTATATATTGCATTTCCAGCTGGTCTCCTGCCTGTGCTGTTGGGATGGGTCCTGGTGTCAGAATGACCACGAGGGATGTGGCAGAAAGCTGTGGGTCCTGGTGTCAGGGTGACTATGAAGGATGCTGCAGAAAGCTGTGGGTCCCAGGGATGTCCTACACCACAGAGACAACTCAACTGCAGCTGCAACACCATTGTCCTTTACACACTGATGTGCCAGGTTTGCGGTTGTGTCTGCATCATCTATATGGGACAAGCACACCATAGTTGTATGATGGACCCAGCAGGCTGTATGCAACCTGCAGTCTCTTGCGCTAGACCCTAGGGAGATGGGAGGTCTGTTCTTGCAAGCCAAGGTGTTTTGGGATATGTTTATTATTCTACAACAATAATGTCAGTTCATTATATTGTCAATACCTGCTTGAATCTGGAGACACTGAGGTGTGCGGATTGTGTTAATTAACATGTTCTTTCTGCTGGGTGACCATGTCCTGAAGCTGAACCATGGAGTAAATTGTAAGCAGCTTGGTTTTGCATCTTCACTTAGGGCTTTGAGAGCTCTGGAAGTCAAGTTCAACTGGTTTTGTGGCTAGATTTTCAGCCTGAGGAGCAGTGAGACATCAGGCATTGCCTTGCAGGAGGATTGGGCACCTCCAGCCTCAGGGTTCAGGTGGGGACACTGAACATGGGCACTCAAGGTGGGGCACTGCAGCACAACAATTATAAACACCACCACCAACTAAATTAATAAAAATATAAGCTCAATTTTCCCAATAAATCTTTTATTTTAACTGTCTTATACAGAGGTGCTTTTAACATGCTGGATAGCCCTTTAACAAGGGGGTTTTAAACCTTGTACTTAACAGCTACAAGGGGGGAAGCATTTGGCATTTCTGTTTTCCTAACCTCCTGAGCACACACCAGCAAGATTCCTCTTAATTGAACCCTTAAACTTTTAATGCAGTCCCTGGATTGATATGCATTTTCCATATGTTTTACTTAGTCATTAAATGGTTGACTAAGACCTTTACTTGGCCTGTCAAACTGAAATGATGACATTTTAATATTGCACAAGGAATACCACAGCCAAATAGAAAACAGACATCTGTGGCACTGAGACGGGTCAATCCTGGCGCTGGGCCGAGGAGTCGGACCAGGAAGCTGAGTTCATGCGATCGGAGCAGCATAAATACCACGGCAAGAGCAGGAGAACATTTTCATCAGTGCCTTGGGATGGTCATACCTGGTTGTAACTCATAGTTTAAGGGCTGCCTAAAAGCACTTTATAAATCATCAGTGTGAAGTCTGTTTTCCATACCGGTTTGTAACAAATGGCTGAAGTGAACGGCTTCTTCCACTGCATAAATACACCTGGTTTGCTGACGGAGAGGCGGATACGCTCACTCTCTGCAAGACCAAACTTGGCTTGGTGGTTTTTTTCAGTTAGTTATGGAAAACACAGGCTGAGATAACCATCTACTAAAAGCAGGACAGGATGAACATATTTCTTAAAGGGAGGGATTTAGCTTCCCTCAAAGGTAAAGGGAACAATGGATACTCGTTTTAACGGACCCCGTTACTGCTCTATGACATTAGCATCAATAAGGCAGTCAGAGTGCTGAGTAAGTGTAATGGCTCTGAGGGAGTCTTATTTTCTGAGAGGTGGAACATTTTCAGAAGGTTGTATGGAAAACACCCTGTGGTTTAGGGCCCTTTCCAAGAGTTGGAGCTATTGCCTCAAATCCCCCTCTCCTCTCTTCCAGTTGGAGTGGAGAGTGGAGTTCGTACCCCAAGTCCTGGGCGCTTTGGTGCTCACAGTTGGCAGCATGGTGGGTCCTGTTGCAGCATGGGTGACCTGTTGGCAGTGTCAGTACCTGTGTTATCTGAACCATGTCTTTGATTGCCAATGCCTAATTCCCCCTCAAGGAACCTAAATACCTTTTAGATTCATCCTCCAGTGACTTATCCAAGGTTGCACAGAAAATCAGTGGCAGAGCAAAGGTTAAACACTGCTCCTCTGCCTTCAAGCTCTTAGCCTTGGCCATGCTTTTGTTTGGTGTGTGGGCAACCCAAAATACCTGATCAGCAGAGGCATCAGACCATAAAGCTAGGGATATTTAAACTCTTGGTACTTTTCTTCTTCCTTATAACCAGCACAATAACCATTTACTGATCTGAATGCACCCGTGCAGGAACACTCAGTGCCCCCCTGGCAGTGTCTTGACTGAGTGCACTGATTTTTAATACCATTTCCTCCATTTTCAGCCTCAGAATTGCTCTCTTGCAGATAACCTGTCATATGGGTGTTTTTTTCTGAAATACTTGCCAATAGTGTGCAGGCCCCAAGGGGCTGGGAGGCAACTGCTTAATAAAAGCAGGTATCCTACAAAAACTCTCTCCTGTTACGTGCACATACAAGGTACAGACTCTTTAAAAGCTAAAATAGTGGCATTCTTCAGCATTGGGCTTCTCGCTTCATGATGCTCAGATCTTGTCTGTGTTGGGCAGAGACTGGAGTAGTCACTATAGATAAAGTTTCCTACATATATATGTGGTCTGGGACAGCATAAAAGTCTCTTCGCTCCAAGGTAATTGCTCTGCTATAGAGATTGCATCACTACCTTGCCATGTCTTACTTCAAAATCTTAGAGTGAAAGTGGTTTGCAGTAGCTGTGTACTTCCTTCCTTGCCCAACCTCACACAACTCCATTAGGGTGAAATCCTGGACTGCTGTAATCAGCACAGCACCACTGGCAGTCATGGTCTGTGACACTTGGTATTTTGTGGGATGCTATCGCTGAACGCGGGACCCGGGATCACCGTGCAGGGTTTGTGAGCCCCGCAGCCAAAGTCTGGATTTCATTTCTGTCCACGAGTTTTTGCACTGTGCTTTGACTACCATATTAGCAAAAAAAATCTTAAGTATCCAGCTGTTTTTTAAACATTCTGGTGTTCTTAGTCAGTATATAAATCACACAGCCAGGGAACACAGTGGGGGCTATATTTACTAGATGATTGTTTGGGTTTGATCTAATCATTAGCCTTGGTTTGGGGTGGAGGAGGAGCTTTTGATTTTAATTTCCATATAACTTGTTTATAAATTATGCAACAGATGGAGCTGTTGAAGCAGTTGACCCAGCAATGAGCTCTTACATCCCAGAAAGCCAACTGTGTCCTGGGCTGCATCACAAGCAGTGTGACCAGCAGGTTGAGGGAGGGGATTCTGCCCCTCTGCTCTGCTCTCATGAGATTCCACCTGCAAAACTGCATCCAGCTCTGGGGTCCCCAGTACAAAACAGGCATGGAGTTGTTGGATGGATTCCAGAGGAGACCTCCAGACAGGCTGAGAGAGTTGGGTTTGTTCAGCCTGGAGAAGAGAAGGCTCCAGGAAGACCTTAGAGCCACTTCCAGTACTTCAGGGGGGTCCAGGAAAGATGGAGAGGGACTGGTTACAAGGACAGGGAGGGACAGGACAAGGGGGAATGGCCTTAAACTGAAGGAGAGGACATTTACATTAGATATGATGAAGAAATGTTTCCCTGTGAGGGTGGTGAGGCCCTGGCACAGGGTGCCCAGAGAAGCTGTGGCTGCCCCTGGATCCCTGGCAGTGTTCAAGGCCAGGCTGGATAGGGCTTTGGGCATCCTGGGTTAGTGGAGGGTGTCCCTGCCCATGGCAGGGGTTGGAGCTAGATGGTCTTTGAGGTCCCTTCCCACCCAAACCAGTCAGTGATTTTATTGTTCTATGCTAAAGAGCCAGGACTGGCACTTTGGAGTAGTGCTATAAAATGTAAAAGGAAGATTTAACACCTAGATTTTTAACTCACAGATGAATCCATGAAATGGTGAGGTGATATTATTTTGTCAGCAAGAATGCCCAGGATTTTATTAGATCTTGTACTGACCAAATTAAATATAAGGCAATCAAATGGCAATGCCAAGGATTCCCCATGTGGCATGATGACCTGATAAGGTGGCAGCCCAGCCCAGCTCAGCTATCACGTCCATCAGCACAACCTTTTGCACCTCACAGAAGTGGGAATAGGTCCAAACTCATGTGTGCTGCCTTATGCCTCATCCTGGCCAGCATACCTTGGCTGAAAGCACACTCTTGGGGTATTCTCCTGGCATGGGCCTCCCTGAGAGCACATGGTTGAGCAGGGAGGAGCAGTTTGATGGCTGTAATCTGAAGCTGGTGCAGTTTTACAGCCTGTATTTTTGCTGTTGCTTGGGGCTTTCTCATGAGTGAAATTTTATAGGGCAGTTTAAGTATGAAATGTGAAACATGGGGGAATAATATCCATTATGGTCCCCAGGAGGTAGAGCTCAATGAAGCGCGTGGCAAATAGTAGGAGGCAGCAAGTTTTCTTTGAGGCTTTGGGATAGTCCTCTTGGATTTTTTGAGGCTGGGGTGGCTTGAGGGCAAAGAGGACCATATCCACTCTGCTTTGGGGTGGTGCTGCTTTTGGGGTGCCACTCCTGGGAGGGGGATTTGTATGGTGCTGCTGTGCAGGATGGACAGGACTGGCACTGTACCTTGCCTCAGCACCACTGCTATCCACACATTGGTGGTCTGGCTTTGAGAAGATGACTCAGGTGTTTGCTGTCTGGTAGAGTCTTTGAACTGTGGTGTGTTGTGCTTCTGGTGCTGGATGTAGCTCCCACAGATGGCTGCATCTGAGACATTCTGGTTCAGCTTTTCTTCTTTTTTCCAGCTAAACTTTTATTATTTGTGGTATCGATCATGATTTTGCTTTTTTCAAACAGCATCTTTTACAGTTCATCACAAATTCGCCTATTGAAAGATACTTTGAAAATGGTGATGGTAACAGAAGCTCCTGAAATACTGAGCATAAACTATAAGGGTTTGCTCTGCTGGCAGTGATTCAGTCTTCTGTCTTGAAAATAAAATGACTGTGGAGCTACTTGTGCTGAATAATGAAGAATTAGCTGGACACTTCCATTTTCTTTGTCAAGGAAACTGTGTAAACTGTTAGCATGACAGCAGCCTTGAAGCAATATAGCATAAAGGATATTTAAAATGTCTCCCAAGGCCATGGGACAGTCCCAGTAAAAAACCAGACTGCCTGGCAGTCAGCCAGCCTGGTTTGTTAAGACACAGTTGCAAATAAACCTTTAAAAATAACAGATATATAAAATCTTCCCTCTTTTTCTAGAGTCCTCATTACTAGCATGAACATGTGTCTGTTTTCATCCGCGTGATTAAATTCTTGGAAGTTGTCTCTGTGATGAATTGATGATTTCCATTAGAAACATCTCAATGGCCTGGACTAAATCAGCCACCAGTAAAGCAATAATTGAAGAATTATTAAAAATAAGCCCCAGGGTACATTTGTTTTATGTAGGCCATTCTGGAAACCTTGTCTTTTGCATACTATGCTCCTACTGTATCTTTCAACAATTTCCCTCCAGGAAGGGAGTTTTTTTCTTTCAAAATGCATCAAACTTGGCTATTGCACAGAATAAACCCAGCAAATCTGTGGCTGTGGCACCTGGATTTAGTGCCAGGCAGCCAACATGGACTGGGCAAGCACAGGGTGTGGGCAGCATCATCCTTTCTGTCCTCTCCATGCCCAGCTGGTTTCACCGGTGATTTCCCAATGTTTATGGAGATTCTCCTTTCTGCTGTCCAGTTTGGCCTGGCTGCTTCAGTGGTTGCTGGTGGCATCTCATCCTTCCTGTTTTATCCAGGGATGTGATCTCCTGGAGGAGCTCATCCCCAGGTTGTTGAAGAGATGAACTTTGGTGGTTCACATGCCCAACATCTGGAGGGTTTTTTTGAGTATATCAGGAATTAGGACCAGATGCCTTTTTTTCTCTCTCTCTTTTAAGAAAATGCCTTTTTTGTACATCATAAATCTTCCTTCAAGGCCGTGAGAGAGTATCTGGCCGCCCACCCTTCAGCCAAACCACAATAAATCAGTGGGTCCTCCAAGCCCCTACCGTGCCTTATCTGTGCAAAGGGCGCAGCTTGGAAATTAGCTGTTGCTAATGGGAGAAGGCAGCTGGTAATCTGCAAATAGACATCAAGCCTTGGTTGCGAGTGCTGTTCCTGGCCCATCAGCAAGGCATGAGCAGCATCATGAATCATGTCACAAGCTTCCTGCATGGAGTTGGAAAACAAGGGATAATGTAAAAAATTGCAGTTAATAGGGTAGGTGAGAGCAAGGTGTGCTCAGCATCATGGATTGCAATGCAGTTGGAATAGTGGGATTTAGACCTTTGTGTTTGTGATAAACAGCTTGGGGTTTTTGGAGGTTTTGGTTTTGGTTTTTTTTTGAGATGGCTGGGCAAGAGATTAATCAACTTTCAATCAATCCTGAAGTCTCCAAATTCTACTCCTGTTTCTCCTGGTTCTTCGGGAGGAAAGGATTCCTGTTCCTCCTGGGTTCTTCATTACAAATGCCTTTGCAGCTCGAGTTGAAATTGAATTTCCTGGCTAAATATGTAATACTGCTCGAAATAGTCACCTAACTTTTATTTGACTGAGATGCACTCAAGCTGCAAAAATTCAGTTTGATGTGTATCTACACCACTCAAAATTGGAGAAATTCACTCTCTGCTGTGGAAAATGGGGATATCTTGATTAAACATAAGTCATTAAACATTAAGATAAACATCATAAGGTGTAGTAGAGTGAGCAAAAGATGTTTAGAAGGGAGTGGTAATCAGAGACAATATGTTCTATTTAGATTATATTTGATTCAATATTGAAATGCAGATACTTAGTACTGGTCCATATCCTGTCCAGGAATGGCCATATCATTACTGACGGAGATGTAAGTGGGCATAGTCAATATGATAATTTAAGTTTCCAAATGGAGAACTGGAAATGAGCATCACTGTTTACACACTCAGCTCCTAGTTAGCTCTTCACAGAGGCTGTGAAAGTGTCATTTTTGAGTATCTTTTTTTTTTTTGGAGAGAAACATCAGATAGAAGAAAGGAAAAAGAAGTAGACAAAACAAGGAGTACGATTGTTTAAAATTGCTAAAGAGTTTGCCATCTTGAAAGGGATCCAGTGATAGCACATCAGAAATTATCATCAGAGAAGTCTTCAATGTAATTAGTCAGTGAGTGTAATTAACCACAGGACAAAGCAGACAAGGGATTAGTGGTATCTTCTAAGTCAAGCCTGGCTACACTGCTAAACGATAGTCTTTTGTCCAGCCAGGAGGTATGGATCTGAGGCAAAAATTGTACAGTCTTTGTTTTGTCTGGGGTCAGATTAGATTATCATAATGGCTTTAAAATCTATGAATCTGTCATATTTGATTTTAAGCAAGAGAATCAAAAGACTCCCTTAATGTAGGTATGCACATTCAGACCAGAGTTGAGTGAATAATTCAATAATTAATTTGATGAGCACAAACATAAGAACATGAGCACAGCTTTATTGGGTCATACCAAAGATTCATCTGTTCCAGGATTACTCCTCAGATGACAGAGGCTTTTGTTTTAAATCCACCACCTGCTAATTCCAATGGGTCCTCCATTTCTCATTTGTGATGTGAAATAATTTCTCATATTTCCATTTTCCATGCTCCATTCTTTTGTAGACAACTGTCATATCTCCTCTGTCATCTCTTTGTAAACATGATCTATCTTTTTGTGAAGAAACTGTCTGGTCCTGCTTGGTTTTCTTCCCTGTACTTTCCCAAGTTTGACTACTTTCTGCCAAAGCACCTTCATGACTCTTTTCCATGAAGGCCATCAAGATGGGATTAGTCTGAATGGACACAGAAATGGATATTTCTGTTCCTCACACCCTGAAGTTCACCCTTAGTAGCATCACACTCTGGAAATGCCTCCTTCCTTGTGCTGGCTGGAGGAGATGAGTGTGGTAGCTCTCATACAGGTACTTGTTCTGTAGAGTTGCAAGATTGGGTGAGATGAACTTTACCAAAACCATGGAAGGTGTGAGTGTACCATAGATGTTTAGAGGCACAAATTATTTTATCCTTTGCATTCAGTTTCCTCCCAAAACTTTTGCTTGCTTTTTCATGATCATTGAGCATTTCAGGGAACTATCCTTGATACCTCCAACATTTGTTTCCTAACTTTTATAAATTCTGTATATCCTAAAACTCTGTGTGCACCATAAAATGTTTTCCCTTGTATGTACTTTAGATTCTTGCAGATTTCTTAAGAAATGCTTTATCATAAGCAGCTAAAGTTTGGTGGTTTTTCTTATCAATTTTCTGCACGTTTCTTGACATTTTCTCAAGTATTGAAGGGCACATATGTGACTTTCATAATGTACATAAATGTAGTTTCTGTAACAGTTTGATAAAATAAGATGCCTATATGATTCAGAGTTAAGTTAGTCTGTTTTTAATGTTTAGCTTCCAAAGGATTATTTCTACCAAGTGACAAGCTGATTTTTGCAACAACATATCTTGACCAGTTGGCAGCATTACATTTTTAGTTCAAAATAAATTTTCCCTGGTTGTGCTTGTCCAGGACAGAGAGAAAAAAACTAAAGCTGTACATCTGATAGAAAAGCTTCTGAATAATAATGATTATGATATTGATAATACTATTTTATATTACATGCAATTATATATCATAAGATTTATATGTTATACAATAATTTATTATTTTATATTTTTATAGGAATAAGAAAAATAGAATCTATGTGAGATACAGGTTATGTATCTTACATAGAATATATTCTGCAGAGAAAAATATTACCCAATATTACCTTAACATCAGCTGTTTCCACAATATCTTCCTGGAAACTCACTTGTGGGAAAACCTGTAGAAATCAGACTCAGAAAAGGGAACATACACACAAGATAAATTTTCTATTAAATGTTACACAAGCCTGGTCTGTTTGAGCTCCTGTTGAAAGTTACTTTAATTTTCTGTGGGGATTTTTAAAAAATATTTAGGACAATTCTTAGTGCTGCACTCACCTTATAGGTCATAATCGTTCACTATACATTGCATAATTTACAGTATCCATTTTCAGTTCTCATTATTTTAAGGTCTGTTCTTCCTAGTTAATGCTGGCAGGACATTGAGGTTGGTTTCCTTTGGAAAACAAGTCAAAAGGAAAACAAACCCAACCTATTAGTGTTGAAACATGACCTACTTTAAAATTGCTGTCAGGTGAGGAATATCCTCCAGGTTTCAACTATCCATGTGCTTTATGGGGAGCTGGAGGAATATGGCAGCAGTTAAGAAATACATTGTTCCAGACCTTACATACTGGAAAATGAATTTTGTGTGAGTGTTTGTCTGAAGAGCTCTACTTTTCTCTTTTCCTAGAAGGAAATTGAGAAAGTTTGACACAACAAAATCACATATATGTAAATATACATAATGTTTATTTATATAAGAAGCAAGAGTGATTGTGTTTGGGATGATATAATAACATTCCACGTGAGGAAATGAATGAAACAGGGAGTAATTCCTTCTTTAAAACTAAACTTTTGAGTTCATTAATGCATGCTGTGCATATTTTAATGATTTTATTAATGCTGGGGTTTTGTGGTGGTTGGTTGTTTTTTTTTTCGTGATGAGACCTATGATGAATCCATTGTAAGTATGGATTCACATGCAGTGACATCAAGAATGACTGACGTGGTGGGCACAAGTGAAAGTCACCATTGCTGAGCTTCATCTTTACCTTTTCATTTAATGCAAAGACATAAAGGAAACCAGGGTGGAGAGCCAACATATATGCCATAGAACCAGAGAATCAGAGGATATCTGGATTGGAAGGGACCTTTAATGTTCAACTAATCCAACCTCCCTGTAATGCACAGAGAGTTTTCAACTAGATCAGGTTTCTCAGAGCCCCATCCAACCCAACCTGGAATGTTTCTAGGTAGGGGGCACCTACCACCTCTCTGGGCAACCTGTGCCAGTATTTCACAACTCTCTGTGGGTCTTTTTTTTTAAATGACAAGGAGCACACCTTAGTGTGTTCAAACTGCTAATACTAGATGATTCCTTGGCTCCTGTGGAGGTGCCAATCCACCTATAAAGGCTCAGAAGAGCAGAAAAAAGTTGTGCCCATCTTCTTCCCATCATAGTGTTCGTAGCCCTGAGCAGAGTGCTAGAGATGTGAAAGATTGCTACAATATTCCTTAGGATTTGATTGCACAGTGGGGTTATTAGTGCAGGATGCTTTACTACAGGTATGTGCCTTGTAAATAATGATGGCAACATTAGAGGAGTGTTGTTGTAGCCAGCAGGTCCTAGGTCTCCTCTACGCACCACTGCCTGGGGGGGACAAACATAGATGGAGGCAGGTGGGCTGCTGGCATTTGAAGAGCTGTCATAAGCTGTCAGTCAGTAAGGTTTAGTCACAGGAGACTGAAAAACCTGAGGTCCTTTGTCATTTGCTTTCTATTAACACTGTCACAATTTTTACAGCTGATGGAACCAGGGGAAATTTTGAATACAATGTTGAATATTTGAATATGTAATAAATTTTTGAATAAAACAAGACAGCATCAACCTCAAAAAAAATCATGTACCTCAAGAGAGCTCTGCAGTGGGGATTCTGTGGAGGAAAACGTTGTCTCCGAAGATTTTAACTGCCAAACAACATTACATCCCTGAGCTGAGCTTTCCAGAGACTTAATGGCCTTGTCCTATTGGAAACAGAAGTTTATTCTCCAAAGCACAACCTCACTACAGCTGCTCAGCAAATGCCATATAAAACTTTTAATGCAAGGAAAAACCTGGTTAAGTTTCATCAGTTTGGTTCTGAGAGATGGCATTGTATTTTTTTTTTCAAAATTTTCAAAACCAATCCATCAGGGTGGGGGATGGTCCCCTGGTGCAGCCACCATTGCAGTGATGATGAAGGGCTGAAGAACTACCATCCCCTTAGAAAAAGTCCCACAGCAGTGTGGCATTAAACAGCACTATCAAAGGAGAGGGTGCCAACACCCATCCATCCCTCTCTCCCACTTGCACACACCTTTATTCCAGAAAAATAAGCCAAAATTAATCCTGCATCCTTTCTTTGGCGGCCTTGGAGCATGTATTTGCTACCACTGGGTTTTAAGGTGGGTGATTTAAAGCTACAATACCAAGGAAAGTCCTCCCCTTGTACAAGCTGTATATTTTATGATGTGCTGCAAATGAGAAAGCCAGTGCAGTTTTCAGAGATGTATACTGTGTAAGGCAAGTCACCATAAAGCATGCAGTATTTCTATAGCAATATCTGTCCCTGCCTGATTAACACCATAGATTACTGGCACAAGGAGAATTTTAATCACATACTTATATTTGCAAGAGGTCAGACTGAATAATCGTAATGTTCCTTTCTGGGGCTAAAAATCTATTAATCTGTTTACTTGTTCTCTTTTTATGTGTTACATCATTTGAACAATGAGATGAGGGCAGCCAATTTCTCTTTCCTTTCGAACAGCGAGCTGGCCAGGTTTCCTCTCTGGTTCTCATGCAGTTTCACAATGCAGAGGAAGCTTGAAGCCAAACAGAAAAGCCCTCCATTGAAAACAACATAATTTTTCAAAATGGAAATATTTGTATTAATAAGAATTCCTTCATTAGGGAAAAGTAATGCTCAAAGCCAGAACTTCCCAGGAACAGTCCCTTCAGCCCTTCTTATCTCACCTCACACTTCCAGTTGGATGGCCTAGTGGTTGAGCTGTGTGCTTTTTCTGATTTGTACCCTAGGAAGCTGTGAATGTGTAACTTCTGATAGGTAGGCTGTTCCCAGTGGTAGGCTAATGCTCATATTTAACTTATTTTTCACATTGGCCTGGGATGCCTACTGCTCCTACTTGCTGAAAAATGGCCCTTGTTAGGCATCCCTAATCTGCAAGTTTACAGTATTAGCAAATCTCTAGGGACATCTCTTTGGTTTTTCTAACCCAGTGTGGTGCTACTTCAATCATCTGTCCAATGGAGGCTGGATCATGGGTTGAACTGTAATGAAGCATCAGGTGGAATTCAGATGTTTCTGGAGGGAACAGCTTACAAGTTTTGAATAGCTTTGAAAAGATCCTCTGTGTAATCCCACCACTGACGAGTACATCAATAAAGCTTTTGATAAAAAGCAATTAAACTGTCAAGCAGTAATCAATCCAGAGCAATCCCAGTCTGTACTCCAAAAGAGACAGAAAAGAAAAACATCAATGTTTTGCCAAATGGCAAAGAAGTCAAAGGGGTATTTCAAAGGGTGTTATGTTTCAAGTTCTTAAAACAAGCAGAAAGGTCCCTACACCTGATAACAGTGGGGCATGCAGGGGTGAATAAATGTGGGGATTTATCTGTACTCACAGATGGTACCGGCAAGAGAAAGAAAGGATAACATGAATACATGAATATCAATATACAGGTAACATCTTTCTAATTTAAGCTCTTATTTGTTCTTTTATTCATGCATTTTTACCTGGAGGCTAACATATGTTGGGATGTCCCCTGCCAGGCAGCTACACCGCTGTGCTGGTCTGACAGGTAGTAGGTAGAGGAACCTGCAATCTGTGGGTGACGGTTTCACACTGCTGGCAAAAAAAATCTGAAATCCAGAGAGCTTGGCTTGTTGTTTATGAGTTTGGGAGCCTTAAATTATGAGGGAGAGTTTTCTTGGTGCTCATCTTTAATCAAAGCACTTCTCTGAAAGTTTTCATGTTCTGCTTTCCTCATGGTACTGCAAAGGAATCAGTTGCTTCAAAAAAAAGGTTGATCACATAATTTCTTCCTCCCTGCAGCAGGGACAGGGTTTTTCTTGTTTAGCAATTTGGCTTTTTCCCGATAAACTTGATGATTAAATTGTTTAATGTAAAATAAAAGTAATGATAAAATGTCTCCTCATCTCCCCTAAGTTAATTCTGGAAATTTGAAATTACAAGTATACAGGAACTGTGTAGTGACATGGCCTGATACATACCATTGAACCTTAATAACTATAAAGACATCTTTGCCTCTGATGAAGACTGTGAAGTGTTTGAGTATCTGTGCAAGTTGTTCAGCCAACAGTGTGCACACACAAAGCCCAAATAACGAGGAGCTCATCCACGCACACAAAACCATTGACATTGTCAAAGTTTTCTGATACTGGCCCTCAATGTGGCAGCCTGTGCTGAAGGTTTGGATCTACATTTAAATATCAAATTGGGAGGAAACAAGAGGCAAAATTCTCAAAACCAAAAAAAAAAATAACAACCAAAATATATTTTGAAATTAGCAATGGACACTGATTCTGGTTTTTAATGTTTTCTTGTTCATCTTCATTAGGGCTGGGCAAATTTTTAGCTGACTCAAGACCAGAGGACTATAGGAGTTTATTGGAAATTCCAACACCAGGCTAGATTCTCTGAAATATTCTCATCACCTGCATGATCAATATGTGAAGTTCACTTAATGAAACACTGGATCCATAAGGTTTTATCTCAGGAAACCCTGAAAACAGAGTGTAATCTGTATCATCCCATCAAACTACAGATAATGTTGTCTTCATGAGTCAAGCTGTGTCATACTGCCCCTTTTCAAACTGGGGTTTGATGGCAATGCATGTTTCTTGGTGGGGTGGGGCTTGTTGAATAGGACATTGCTTTATTTCCTGGCTGTTTTACCAGCACAAGCCTGAATCTGTCTCTCCTGCAATGAGAAAATGGATATGTCTACTCTGACCTTCTTTGTGCTGATAGAGACATGAGCTAAAGGCACATTGGCAAAAGAAGTAGCAAAAGTCAAAAGTTCATTCATATTTATGGTTGGGCTTGGTGGTTATTTGAGTTTTTTTTTAATTTTGCTTTGTTTAGTTTTTTCTTCATTTTAATTTTCTGGGCATTTTTTGGAAAGTTATTCCCATGAACCTTGGAGTCCTGATGGACAATACGTTGACTATGAGGGAACGATGTGCTCTTGTGGCCAAGAAAGCCAATGGTATTCTGGGGTGCATTAAGAGTGGGACCAGCAGATATAGGGAGGTTCTTCTACCACTCTACTCCATCCTAGTAAAGGCTTTATCTGTATTGTGTCCAGTTCTGGGCTTTCCAATGCAAGAGAGATAGGGAACTACTGGAGAGAGTCTGACAAAGGGCTACAAGCATGACTAAGGGAATGGAACATCTCTCTTAGAAAGAAAGGCTGAGTGACATGAGTCTGTTTATCTGAGGGCTGAGAGGAGATCTGATCTATGTGAATAAAATAAGTGTGGATGTCATGAAGATGGGGCCAGTCTATTTTCATGGGTGCCAAGTGATAGGATGAGAGTCAGTGGAGATAAACTGGAACATAGCAAATTGTACCTCAACATGAGGAAAATTTTCTTTACTGTGGCAGAGCAATGGAACAGGCTGTTCAGAGAGATGGTGGAGTCTTCTTCTCTGATTTTCAATATCCACCTGGATGCATTCCTGTGTGGCATGCCCTTCTTCTCTGATTTTCAATATCCACCTGGATGCATTCCTGTGTGGCATGCCCTAGGTAAACCTACTTGGCAGCGGGTTGGACTAGATGATCACTACAGGTCCCTTCCAACCCTGATGATTCCATGATTCCTGGAGCCAGGCAGGACACATGCTGGAGGTGTCCATGGGTGATGTGGACACCCAGCTTAACTCCTTCTCCAAGTGCTGGGCTTTCCTCACACCCCTTGGCGAACCAGGGCAGAGTCATTGGTGGCTGAGCAAGGACCAAGGGATGGAGCTGCACATGCCCTGCAGGGGGTCCCAGCAGATACCTGTGTAGAAGAGGTAGGTCTGTCTGCTTTGCAGATTTTTGCCCAGCTTTGAGTCCCTGGGCAGGGATAAGACTACTCTGGATCGCAGAGTGACACTTGAGCTGTTCCCAGGGTTAAACACTTTTCAAGTAACTGCACTTGGCTACCTCCTCCTTTGACTTCTTCTTTGCCAGGAACAAAGCCAGAAATCATCAGGGGAAAACGATTCCTTGTGCTGTTGTTTGGGATAGTGTGTCCAGCTCCATGAGCCAGTGCCAGCTGCAAGACAGGAACAGTCTTCTTCCATTAATGAGAAATTTCCCTTACCCTCTTTCTGGTCAGAAGATTTTGTCTTAAATTTCTTTAAGACAAAGAGCTATTTTTGCTCTTACTCTCTTCAGTTCCAATGCTGCCTCCTGTGCATCACTCAAAATTGCAATAAGGAGAGCAATGCTGGTCATTTAAAAAATTCCATCATTAAATATCTCAGAATAATAAAGTCTGGAACAAACAAATTTCAGCAGTGCTTTGTGTGCCCAGGTCTGTTCATAACAGGATGCCAAGTTCATTCTCAGCAGGGTAGAGGGGGTAGGGATCAAGATGAGTTTTAGAAGAACAAGCGACATCTCCACCATGAGTTTAGAGCTCAAATGCTCTCCCACAGCTGCCCTTGCTGGTTTGGTCTTGAGACAGCATTATCTTATGTCAGTCCTTGAGCATCATACAAGGAGGAGCATGGCCAATGACATTAGAGATAGATTAACCCTAATTTATAGGAGACAAGCCATATGGACATAAGCTCAATATAGAAAGTAGCTATGGCCTTGGGTGCTGAGTTATAGAGCATCCCTGAGAGGTGAATCCCAGCCATGACTCTCACCCACAGTAGTGATAATCTATAGGTGAGAGCAAACATGTAAGGCAGATCCCATGAACCAAAACATGGAGTCACCACATGAACAAACAGGACCATGGATCCCTTGACTCCCTGTGTGTACCTGGGATGCTGTTGACACTCTGAATAAGCAAGTGGCTATAAACTTACCATCTGTTCCTCCTGAGTCCTTGGATAAAGCTCTGGTTTGCAATGCATCATTTAAGAGGTTGCAAATATTTTCCGTGTGTTGAAATAAAATTATAAACAGATTGAGCCTGGGTACAGTAGATCCACTGGACTAAATTTGACTAAGAAAAGCTTTCAATGAAAGAATGAGGATGAAGGAGGGTGGGAAGTGAGCTGGCATGGAGGGAAATGTTGTTATTTTAATGAAAAAATTTTGTGGAGGGATACTGTCTGCAAACGTTGAAGGAGAGAGTCCTTGTGCAGGAAGGCACGTGGTATAAATCAGTATCTACTCAAGCAGTCCATCTCTTGAATATAACAAAAGTAACTGTATGAAATTGCAAAACAGCATGCACTGCATTTTCATGGGGAAATGTGCTGTATTCAGTCATATTAATTACTGCGTGGGCTCAATTTTCAGTGCAATCAATCCACGGGAAACAAAAGAGCTGCAGGGGAAATATAAAAAGACAGTCAGCTAATAGGAGCCAGATTCAATAGAACTGTGTCTGCCTTCAGTGAACGATGAGGCAGGGGTGTCCATTCTCCCCTGGCCACAAAGCACAAGAAGGACGTGGACCTGTTAGAGTGCATCCAGAGGAGGCCACAAAAATGATCTGAGGGCTGGAACACATCTCCTATGAGGACAGGCTGAGAGAGTTGGGCTTGTTCAGCTTGGAGAAGAGAAGGTTCTGGGGGCACCTTAGAGCTGTCTTCCAGTCCCTGAAAGGTGCCTATCAGAAAGCTGGGGAAGAACTGTTCATGAGGGCATGGAGCAACTGAGCAAAGGGTGATGGATTTAAACTAGAAAAGGGGAGATTTAGTTTGGATATTAGGAAAAAATTCTTCAATATGAGGGTTGTAGATCACTGGCAGAGGTTGCCAAGAGAGGTGTTGGAAGCCCCATCCCTGGAGATATTCATGGTCAGGCCTGATGGGGCTCTGAGCAACCTGATCCAGTGAAGATGACCCTACTTACTGCAGGGGGTTTGGATTAGGTGGCCTCTAAATGCCCCTTCCAACCTAACACGTTCTATGATTCTGTGATATACATGAGAAATGCAGCTCCTGATTTGAGAAAGTCAGAAAGGAAGGGGTTTAATCCAAGCTTTTCTGTGAAATAAATGTTCAGAGTGTCCTCTCAGGGCAGGTTGTTGGGTGATGGCACTTCTGCTGGTGCAGCCTCTACCTGCCATGCCTCCTGACCCACTGTGTCACAAGTCATGGGCTCTCCAGTTCGGTGGAGTACCAGGCTGTTTTCCTGGCCCCACTGTCAGCCCAGCACCGCTGCTCCAGCCTCTCTCAGCTGGCAGCAAGCCCCAAGGCTGCCAGTACAGCCAGGGGTCTCCTTGGTGGACTTCAGACCCTGGTTAAACATCATTATGGCAGGGTTTTGGTTTAATGCCAGTATCTTAGCAAGCGCTTTGGTTTGTTTGCCTAGCACTTAATGGTGGTGTGGGGGGGGGAGAGTTTATCCAGTTTATTATTTTTTAGTTCCCAGATTCCATTCAGGCTCCAAACTTCCCTAGGAAGTGACTTCATGGCATTATTTAAGCAGATTATTGCTTGGAGTGGCTGTGGCTGAATTACCTAGTGTTCACATAATGACAAGCTCCCGGTCCATATGTATTTAATGACTGTAATCATTTATTATTTTCCCTTTATTAGGTTTGTTTTTAAAGAAAGTTTTATGGTGCTATTTATGATATGCTAAGTGGTGCAACTTGCTGAAAAAACACATAGTGCATACATTTTATTTTTAATAGGCTTTGCTCGTTAAAATGGAAATCTTTTATTTACCCTGGTAGGGCAGTTTTTTGCTGACAGTTTTATTATTTCAATTACTCAGATATTTCTTTCCTCTTTTGTTTCTCCAGATACTCCTCCAGGGAGTTTTAATGTGTCCATTCTTTATTTAAGATTGGGTTCAGAACGTGCTATTTCTAGCAGGGCAGAGGAAAAGCATAATATAGCAGGCATTAAATCCTGGGATGTCAAGGTTTTATTTTCTTTTCTCTTTGAGTTGTGGAATCCTTTCCCCATCTGTGTCATCTTGTGATTAATTGCCCTGATAATCGGTGCACCGTCATCAATAACTGTCTGCTACCAGTGCCGAGCAGAGACTGTGCTCTGCCTGAAGAGTTTGTGGCTGCTGATAAATGATCAGACATGTATGAGTGAAGGAGGGACCCCTGAGAGCATTTAAAATTGCCAGAGACCTGGAGTCCTCTAATGAACTAACGCTCTGAAGGTACTGGCACTAACTACTGTATGGATTTCAGTTGCTGGAGGGGAAGGAGGAAGGGGACCATTCCTCCAGGGCAAAATCCAAGCCCTGGTTGATGGAGAGAAGAGCGAACCCCGAGGTCTCATACTAGCAAGGAGACTTACAGCTATGGTGTGTGCACCACCAGGAAGGGCAGACCAAATTCATCTACACAGGATGGGGCAGTGTGGAAGCTGGTGTCTGCTGCTGGTGGCTCTTGCTGGGGTAGAGTTGTGGTTTCCTTCTACAAGTGCTAGTGAGTCTTTGACCACTCCCTGATGTGTGATGGACTATACGGTCTGTTACAGCATGACTGCTTCTGGTTCAGCTCTGTTACCTCTTTTCTTTGCCCCTTGCTCCTTTTCTGGTCTCTGAGACAGACACCAGTCCTTGGATTATGGAGGACCCAAAACCAAACTCTTGTTTGGACAGTGGGGGAGCCCTCAGTGCTCCAGGTGGACATATGGTCTGCCTCTGGTTAGTGTGTGGCTTTGGCCATCCTTGAGCAAGGTACAAAGCAGGTTACAAAGCATATCCTCACACGTCTGCATCCTGTCATCTTTTCCAGAGTGTCTGGGGGAGAGCTTTTCGACCGCATCGTCGAGAAAGGGTTCTACACTGAGAAGGATGCCAGCACCCTCATCCGGCAGGTTCTGGATGCTGTCTACTACCTGCACCGAATGGGCATCGTGCACAGGGACCTCAAGGTACAGCCACAGTGTTACTCGGTCCTCTGCATAACAAAAGCTGCATAACTATGTGAGTGTAATGCCTGAAATTCCAGCCTCCCCTGGGACTGGCTGCCTCAGTAAGGTTTTACCATAAGAGGGATGCTCTGAAGGCTCCATACCCTCCCATCTTAATTGGTTTTAATGAGGACTTTGCAATCAGTGCTGTTACAATGGATTTTTTTTTTTTTTTGCAAACATCATGCAGGGAAAAAGTCATTCCTTCAGACCCCAAACATTACATTAAGGCAGTGAACTCATCTCAGCTGGGATGTATTTACTGCTGTAAAGCATCTTGAATATTTGCTGTGCTATATTTACATTTCCTTAAGGATAATTAGTGACAATAAATACTGTGGGAATTTGAATGATTTCCTATCGTGCTATTTGGACCAGTGTTTTTGGAGACGCTGTTGCCAGCAAGATTCTTCTAAGGAACGTTATGTGCTGTTGTGATTTTCAGATGATTTTCCTTTCAGACGTACAGTGTAATCACATCAAAACCTCATCTTTTCTGGAAAAAA